>JBCNJP010000058.1:0-13105 GCA_039602395.1 Deinandra increscens subsp. villosa | reverse complement strand
AAAAATATATATTTAATATACTTCTACCTATGTATTTTTTTATGACTTAGTCAATTACCCAAAAAAATGTCACATGTGAATATTATAACTCTAAAAATACATTTTTCACGTTTGGTGTCGGTTTTATAGAAACCAAATATCATTTTTTTGTGGCAGTTGACATTACTTAACCAAATAAGTTATAAAAACGACGTTTAACACCGTTTGGGCTCGTTAGGGGCCAAATTAGATCTGTTAGGCCTAATAACCAACATAAGGCCCAACAGTGTATTTACAAGCCCAAAATCGATTTCTAAAGGCCCAATACTTTATATAACTTAGCCCAAAACCTTTATTTAAGCCCAAGACACATTTTATTTACCCAACATTAATTTAGGTAAATTTTTATAAAGTGCTAGTGTATATAAAACGGTATATATACACATATACATGTTAAAAATACCGTTTCCTTTAAACAACCCGGTTAACTTATGTACCTCAATTTACCCAAGTTAATAATTCCTAATTTTATAACCTTTTCATAAACCCAATAATGTCAACCAACGCTTATATGTATTTTGTAACACAAATTTTATAACAAAAGCATTTATGTAAGTTCCACCAATTATCATAAACTACTATTTTATCAGTTTTCAAAATATCACAAGGCATCATTTTATGTTATGAACTTCATGTAACCCGACAAGTCAGCAAGAGTCAAACTAACTGTTTCGACTTGTTTAACCAAATTTTCACATTTTATATGTTTCACTAACATATTAAAATACCATTTTTAATATCTAAACACATATTATATTAACACATCACCAACTTAAACCATTTGAACCATTGTTTATGTTTTTCATCAACGTATCTTAAAACCAAGCTTTTTAAGCAACAAAACCTTATGTTTTAGCAACCAAAGCATGTTTTGTGTTAGGCTCATCAAGATACTTAATATATAACATAAATAATCAACTTAAAAATTATGAAAAATATGAAAGAAAAAGTGGGTTTTCTCACGTAAACGAACGGCGAGATCAATGGGAAGGACCAAGGAAGTTGACCGAAAGACTTGAGAATGCTTGAAATGGGGTGCTAGGACCTGCTGTTAGAAACCAGTGAAATTAAACAGTGAGTTTTAGGTGTCAAAACGGGTCCGAACGGGGGTTTTCGGTGCTGTATTGTAACCGAAACGAAGGCGGGTCGAGAGGCGAGTTATATACATGTAATACGAGTGTTCTGGGGCTGAGAATTCGACCAAACGAGCTGCTGATCTGCTACTGTTATCTGGGTCAGAATACTGGGTCGAAAAGTGGGTTTCTCTTATGATTTTATGTGTGGAAACAATGTGGTTCTTTTCTGCACTTCAGGATCCCCGAGTAAGGAGAAAGAATGGTGTGTTAATGTGAGTTTAAGCTCGCCATTGGGGCTGTTCAGTTGTTGTTTTCAAAACAGTATGAAGGGGTTGACAAAAGTGGGGTTTTGGGTGTATTAGGGGCTAGAAATCGCAACCAGATGTAGGGGCTGAAATGCTGCATTTTTACGCTTGAAAAGAAGGTGCTAGGGGCTATTTTACAGCCCCCAAGTGATGGGTTTAGGACTGCTACACAGGTTGCGATCAGGGGGGGGGGGTAAGTAAGGTGGTTGAAATGTGATTTTATGTGAGAAGGAGCATGTTCTTGCAGCTGCATTTTAGGGTAGTGAACTAGAAGTGTTTAAGGTGTGAAATGGGTCCTAAAACATGTTCAAGAAGTGGGTTTTGGGGAATCCTGAGTTTGAATAAAGAGTGAGTGACATACGAGAGTTTTCGTGCTCGAAATGATGGTGTTCGATGTGGCTGCGAACCGTAACTGTGAGGGAAATTTAAATGGGTTTGTTTTTGTGAGCTTCTTCAAGATTGTAAGGATTGTTGTTGCCCCAATCAATGAACAAGGAGTATGTTTGTGAGTGTGAAAAGGGTGGTTTAAGTCTTGTTGTGTTGAGCACCGATATAAGGAAGAAAAAGATAGGATTTTTGGATGGGGTGTATGTGATGTTTGAGGTGGTCTTGGTCTCTATTTTACGGATGAGAATCGGTCAAGAGAGGGTGTACAGAGCCGAGAAAGAAGGATGGAGTGTTAGGTGGTGAATGTGTAAATGTGTAAAGCTTTAATGGTGATTTATTTGTGTAAGTCCCTTTAATCACAAAGGTGGTATACTTTGACTAGTTGGCTTAGAAAATACCATAAATTTAGTAATGGGTGTAAGGTGATACGTAAGGTGTGGTGCAAAGTATCAACAAAATAGTGAAGTAAAAGCAAGTTTGTATAAAGTACACTCAAGTTTACTCATTTTGTTTGAAAATTCCGGCCTAGTAAAAGATTAGGAGGGAATCCAAAAATCAAAATTTGGAACAAGTGGATAAGTGTAGTAGTTTAGGTACGAGGTATTTTATCTAGTCGTTTGGTGAAAATCAGGTATTTTTCGAGTATAGCGGGTATAAACCCGAAAAAAATAAAAAATTAACTTTTTTATTAAAACCACTTTATTAAAAGTAGTGTTTGATGTTATATGGTTCATTGGTGATAGTTGGGTATGTTTAGACTCGATCAAAGAATAATAACGCGTGAAATGTTCGCGTTAGAATAAAATGTAACGTAAATATATTTTAATCACTAAAATATATTTATAGGCATTAATATTTATCGAAATATTTGTTTCACCTATTATGGAAAACGTCACCAACGTTCGTGTGTCGGTTAGACCGCGTTTGTGACCCGGTGATTTACTAAACTACTGATGCATGATATTAATGTAATGGGTATGTTATGTCATGCAACACGTTAACGCATGCGAATTGAATTCATGGAATATGTAATGTATACTCATTGGATATATCGGGAGTGAAAAAATAACATGGTATTTCCGACGGTTGTCACAGCAACCAAACCTGTTGTACACGGGTCAAACACCTTCAAACATCCACAACCCCAACCCGTCATTCACCAATTACGCTCAATGGGGGGAAAACCCACCACCTCAAGGGTTCCCATCCCAATTCCAACCACAAAACGTTTTCTCACTGCAAGCTCCACCAACTCAATCTCAACCTTAAACACCTCTTCTTGATCAAGAAGATGACGACGTGGAGGTTGTACCCGAGTCACAAGATGTGACAACTGCAATTTCCCAAGTTAACTCCGTTAAGTCTTTCCGTTAAAAACCGTTTGTTCCGTTAGACAAACTCCGTTAGTCACATTACAAATAAAAACTACTACTTAACTAGACCGAATACGTTCACGACCTTTGGTTGATCACCGAACCCGTCCAAATGTGTTATGTGATTATTTACTTGTTACCACTGTGTGAAGTTATGCAACGTGCTTACTCAATCAATTGTGCAATTATGTGATTTATCGAGGAATTGTGTTTATTTTACTTAGAGTGGAAATCGACCCTTTTGGTGACCAGCGAAACTACTGGGCGAAATTACAGTTTCGCCCGGTTAGCTGATGCCTGACCAGTTTCGCGTGGCCAGCGAAACTGCCAGCGACACTGCCAGCGAAACTGGCACCTTATATAAGCAAACCCAAGCCTAACTTTCTCATTTTTACCACTTCCACACAAACACACACCACTTCTGCATTTCTGCTCTCTCTCGAGATTTCTGGCCAGCAAGAAACAACACGACACTCTGTGATTTCCAGCCTAGAGCACCATCCATTCAAGCTAGGAGACCAACCGTGAGTCCCCAAAACCCCTTTTTGTATGCTTCTCTTGTGCTTGCTTAATTTGATGACCAAAAACTTACATGCAATGGTAAAATCTGCTGTGAAAATGCTTAGGGATGCTAGATGTAACATAAATTCTGCAACTTGCCTTGTATGTATGAAGATCCATGCTAGATTAGGCTATTTATGTGAAATTGCATTTTTGACAAATTGATGACTAGAAACCATGTTTTAGGTGTTAGAATTGCTCCCATGATGTTAGTAAACGTTTAGGTATGCTAGATATTGATTTGCATGTGATACAGAAGCTGTTAGAAAGGTTTTTAGTCAAATTTACGGGTTTTTCTAGCGACTAGCGAAACTGTGCCTTCATCAGGCGAAACTGTGTAGCGAAACTGTGCCTATCTCCCTTTAGCGAAACTAGTCCAGCGAAACTATAGTGTCGCTAGGTAAACTGACCAGACCTGTCCGAGCGAATCTGCTGAGCGAAATTCCCTGAACGAAAGTTCAAACCAGTTTCGGGCGAAACTAGGCTAGCGAAACTGTGCCAACAGTTTCGAGCGAAACTAGCCTAGCGAAACTGTGTCACCGGGCACTGCCTAGCGAAAGTGCTGCCCGTGTACACGGCGAAACTGCCTAGCGAAACTGTCTAGCGAAACTGCTAGCGAAACTGTGACCAGAATCCAAACTTGTACAATTTGCTTGAATGATATGCCATGACTTGCATGCTCTATACTATGATAATACTTGCTTGGACTCCTGATGTATATAAACACTTGTGTATGATCAACCATCGGTGTCGTGTGTCGTTATGTTGTGTCGTACTTTCCAATGTGCTAGTGTTATGGTCTTAGCGGTATAGCTAAAAGTTAAACAACCTAACACCTAAGACCTTAATGTGATTATTAGGTCCTCGTTAACAATCATAACCGGGTTTATTTGAAGAATAAGCTGAGCAACCTAAGGTGAGTTCATTACTATATGTTGTTATGTCCTTTCAGGGATGATAACGCGCAGCGGTAAGGTATTTCTTACTAAGTAAACTTTTCCGACCAAATATCATATGTATCATTGAATTGATTGATAAACTAAAAAGTCCTTACATTCGGGCCGTTAATATAGAATAGCTAGGTGATGTTGAGTAGTACTACTGGGGATTGACACCCCCGCCCAGCGGTGCACGGGATGCACCAACCCGACTGGCGGTCGGACTGGGACCAATGTTACCCTACCCTCCGTGGTCTTTCAGGACACGGGAAGGCAAAATCCGTAGGTAATACCTATACATTGTCAGCTTCGGTTGCGAACAATTCAAATGTGCATAACTTAGGCTAGCTACCTACGATATGGAAAACTTACTAGTCTTATGATATTGATTGTGTTTTACCCTTCTTTGATCATAAACTTTTGGTCTACTTGTGACAGGTAGACCGTTTAGTGAACTCACCAGCCTTGGCTGACACTTGATTGTTGAATGCTTTTCAGGTCGCTAGGAGGATCATCGAAGGCACCGGCAGCGGCAGTACTGAACATTCCCTTTTGAATTGAAAACCATATTTCCAATCAGTTGAATTAAACATTTTGTAAACATTATCTGTAACTCGTTTTATGCTTCCGCTGAACCGTTAATTACTTATGGGTCTGTAATAACTGTTCTTTATTTACTTAAATTAAACTCTGTTATGGTTTGGTTGTAACTGAAGTTTGGGATCCTGGTCTGGATCATACCCTCACGCGGTTAAACTCCGTTAGGTGGAAATTGGGGGTGTGACAGATTGGTATCAGAGCCCTTGGTTACAGCGAACCAGAACATTTTTAAAAGTAAAATTTCTGAACTGTAACTGTTTTTGAAAACTTTGGCTACAACCCGTTCCGCAAAGTACTGCCCCGCGTGCTGAAGATGATCCTCATTTAGAATTCTTGTCCTGTGACGGTATTAAAACCTGAAAATTTCGGGTGGAAATTTTTCTTTTCACTAATCATGTAAATGAATGCCTTAACGTGAATTATACTAGTATGTAACAATTAACGGAACTTAACAACTTTCTAGTATTGGGTATACTAACCTTTGGAAGCTTTGCATTGATTTGCTAGAAATCATGCCTCCGCGGAGAGAACCCGAAACCCAACCAGGAACCTTCACAGCTGCACAGGTTCAGAATATGATCAATCAGGGAGTTGCAGCAGCCCTAGCAGCCGCTCAACAACATTTCCAAGGTCAACCGCCTCAATGCACATTCAAAGCCTTTATGGATTGTAAGCCAATAGTGTTCAAAGGTGACGAAGGTGCTGTGGGTCTACTTAGATGGATTGAAAAGTCAGAGAAGGTGTTTCTAATGTGTAACTGCCCAGATGGGGATAAGGTGAAGTATGCTACAGGCACACTTGAGGACTCCGCATTGACATGGTGGAATGCTCAGATTCAGATTTTGGGATTGAACGAAGCAAACGCCATGACATGGCAAGAATTCCGAGAAGCGATCATGGAGGAGTATTGTCCTCGTGATCAAGTCAGAAGAATGGAGGTGGAATTTGGAAACTGCAAGATGGAAGGTTCTGAGATAGAGGAATATACCGACCGTTATCAAGCATATTCCCGACTCTGTCCGACAATGGTGGATGCTGAGTACAAGCGAATCGAGTTGTATGTGGAAGGACTGGTACCACAGATCAAAGGCATGGTGACCTCATCTAATCCCACATATGTGCGACAGGCCATCCGACTGGCGCACAAACTAACTGATCAGGCAGTGGCTCAAGGAACTTTGCCACCCAGAAAGACCCCAAAGGCTGCCCTAGACGGGAAGAGGCAGAGAGACGAGGAGCCAAGCCACCTCGCGAATTCTGGCAACAACACTGGGAGGTCCTCAAACTCTCAGAATCAGAACAGGAAGTTTGATAACTCCAAAGGGGGTTACGGTAACAACGGTGGCGGTGGCAACAACCAAAACCGACAAGGTAGCAGCGGGCAAGGCGCTAGTGGGTATAAAGGAAAGTTACCCTACTGCAGCAAGTGTAGCAAGCACCACCCTGGTGAATGTGGTCGACCAGTCTGTGAGAGATGTGGAAAATCGGGGCACCTTGCCAAGAATTGTCGGGGTGAACTACTCAACCGGGCAAGGCAGAACCCTGAAGGCCCCCGTGGTTGTTATGAATGCGGAAAACCTGGGCACTTGAAGAAAGACTGCCCCCAGCTAAAGAGAGGTGGGAACGATAACAACAACGACCGCAACAACAACAACAATAACAACAATGGTGGTGATAATGGAAATGGTGGCCGCGGACGAGCATTCGTCATGGGTTCCGGTGAAGCAAGAGAAGACGCCAATGTGATTACCGGTAAGTTTCTCCTCAACAACTATTTTGCGAATGTTTTATTTGATTCGGGTGCCGAGAAAAGTTTCATTTCAACTAAGTTCTGCAAAATGATAAAGGCCAAGACAGAAACCCTAGGAGCTAAGTACACTGTTGAATTAGCTAACGGTAAACTTATTGATGCAACGCATGTAGTCAAGGATTGTACCCTAGAACTCTCAGGTCATAAGTTCAACATAGATTTGATGCCTTTCACAATCGGTAGTTTTGACGTGATAATTGGTATGGATTGGTTGTCCTCGCAACGCGCCGAACTCATTTGCCAAGAGAAAGTCATACGCATACCCATCGCGAACGGAGAAGTACTCTCGATTCAGGGTGAAAAGGGAGGTACTGTTTCCGGAATTATATCTTACCTCAAGGCACAGAAGTACCTTCGAAAAGGGCACGTGGCCATTCTGGCAACGGTTACGGATCAAAGCCTCGCAGCAAAGAAAATTGAAGATTTTCCGATAGTTCGCGATTTTCCCGATGTATTTCCGGAGGAATTACCTGGTCTACCTCCGCATAGACAAGTCGAGTTCGGAATCGACCTTGTTCCCGGTGCAGCTCCGATTGCCCGAGCTCCGTATCGTCTGGCGGTGAACGAATTACACGAGTTATCCACTCAACTACAAGAACTGTTAGATAAAGGATTTATCAGGCCTAGCTCATCGCCATGGGGCGCGCCAGTTCTATTCGTCAAGAAGAAAGATGGGACGTTCAGGATGTGCATAGATTACCGCGAGCTCAACAAAGTCACTATTAAGAACCGATATCCTCTCCCTCGGATCGACGACCTCTTCGACCAACTGCAAGGATCCAGCTACTTCTCAAAAATCGACTTAAGATCCGGGTATCACCAACTCAGAGTCCGCGAGGAGGACATTTCAAAGACGGCTTTCAGAACGCGTTACGGTCATTACGAGTTCCTGGTCATGCCTTTCGGCTTAACGAACGCACCAGCGGTGTTCATGGATCTCATGAACCGCGTATGCAAACCTTACCTTGATCAGTTCGTAATTGTTTTCATTGACGACATACTCGTTTATTCGAGGACAAAGGAAGAGCACGAGCAACACCTGCGGTTAATATTAGAGTTGTTAAGGAAGGAGCAACTCTACGCCAAGTTCTCCAAATGTGATTTTTGGATCCGAGAAGTCCAATTTCTAGGCCACATCGTCAACGAGCAGGGTATTCATGTTGACCCATCCAAGGTAGAAGCGATCAAGAATTGGTCTACACCACGAGCACCAACGGAAATTCGGCAATTTCTAGGATTAGCGGGTTACTACCGTCGTTTCATCCAGGGATTTTCTCAGATAGCCCAACCGCTAACCGCTCTTACGCATAAAGGTGTTCAGTACCGATGGGGTGAGAAAGAAGAAACAGCTTTTCAGACATTGAAGGAAAAACTTTGTACCGCGCCTGTGTTATCTCTACCCGATGGTGTCGACGACTTCGAGGTCTATTGTGACGCTTCTCTCCAAGGACTCGGATGTGTCCTAATGCAAAGGGGTAAGGTCATTGCTTACGGGTCAAGACAGTTGAAGTCTCACGAACAGAATTACACGACCCATGATCTGGAGTTAGGAGCTGTTGTATTCGCCTTAAAGTTTTGGAGACACTACCTGTACGGTACCAAATGCACGATATTTACTGATCATAAAAGCCTCCAACATATAATGGGACAGAAAGACCTCAACATGAGACAGCGTAGGTGGATTGAGGTGCTAAATGACTACGACTTGGCGATAAAGTACCACCCAGGCAAGGCCAACGTTGTGGCTGACGCTTTGAGCAGAAAAGAATATGCTAAACCTAGAAGGGTTCGAGCTCTACAACTCACGATCCATGCTGGGTTACCGGA
Source organism: Deinandra increscens subsp. villosa (assembly GCA_039602395.1). Lineage (NCBI taxonomy): Eukaryota > Viridiplantae > Streptophyta > Magnoliopsida > Asterales > Asteraceae > Deinandra > Deinandra increscens. The sequence continues at coordinate 4,189 of JBCNJP010000058.1, read as the reverse complement.
TAGAATTCGGGATGCCCAGAAAGAAGCCTTGAAAGAAGAAAATTTTGAGACAGAATCCTTAACTGGCATAGATGGAACTTCGGAGGTTAAGTCAGATGGACTCCGCTACTACAAGGATCGTGTTTGGGTGCCTCTTCATGGAAATCTTCGAGAGCTGGTGATGGACGAAGCTCACAAGTCTCGATATTCGGTCCATCCCGGTTCGGATAAAATGTACCAAGATCTGAAAGGATTATACTGGTGGCCAAAGATGAAAGCCGACATCGCTACATACGTCAGTAAGTGCTTAACATGCTCAAAGGTCAAAGCAGAACATCAAAAGCCTCCAGGATTATTGCAGCAACCGAAAATTCCTGAATGGAAATGGGAGGAAATATCCATGGATTTCATCACGGGACTGCCCCGTACACCTCGTGGAAACGACATGATTTGGGTCATTGTGGATAGATTAACAAAATCCGCTCATTTCATAGCCCTCAAGGAAAATGACAAGACTGACAAGTTGGCACAAATCTACATTGACGAGATCGTCAAGCTCCACGGAGTGCCCACGTCTATTATCTCCGATCGAGACCCCCGATTTGCTTCACACTTTTGGAGATCACTACAATCAGCGCTAGGTACTCGCTTAGATATGAGCACCGCATACCATCCGCAGACCGATGGCCAAACAGAACGCACAATCCAGACTCTTGAGGATATGCTCCGAGCGTGTGTAATGGATTTTGGAAAGAACTGGGAAACCCACTTGGCATTGGTCGAATTCTCCTACAACAACAGCTACCATTCCAGTATTGGAGCCGCTCCCTTTGAGGCTCTCTATGGACGAAAGTGTAGATCACCGGTCTGTTGGGCTGAAGTCGGTGATAGTCAACTTACTGGACCCGAAATGGTGTACGAAACAACTGAAAGAATTGTGCAAATTAGAGACCGCATGAAAGCTGCAAGAGACCGACAAAAGAGTTATGCTGACAATCGAAGAAGGCCGTTAGAATTCGAAGTGGGCGACCGTGTATTGTTAAAAGTCTCGCCTTGGAAAGGTGTGGTCCGTTTTGGAAAGCGCGGGAAGTTAAACCCTCGCTACATAGGACCTTTCCCAATAACCGAGAAGATTGGAACGGTGGCGTATCGTTTGGACTTGCCACCCGAACTGGATGGAGTACATAACGTGTTTCACGTTTCCAACTTGAAGAAGTGTCTGGCTGACGACACTTTAATAGTTCCACTCGAGGAGCTCCACGTTGACGAGCAACTCCGATTTGTAGAACAACCTGTTGAGATAATGGGACGCGAAGAAAAGGCATTGAAGCGAAGCAAGATCCCAATTGTCAAGGTTAGATGGCAATCGAAACGTGGACCGGAATTCACATGGGAACGAGAAGACCAGATGCGAAAGAAATATCCTCACCTGTTCGATCAAGCCTCCGCATCAACCCAAGGTACTAGCTAATTTTCGGGACGAAAATTCCTTAACATGGGGAGGCTGTGACAACTGCAATTTCCCAAGTTAACTCCGTTAAGTCTTTCCGTTAAAAACCGTTTGTTCCGTTAGACAAACTCCGTTAGTCACATTACAAATAAAAACTACTACTTAACTAGACCGAATACGTTCACGACCTTTGGTTGATCACCGAACCCGTCCAAATGTGTTATGTGATTATTTACTTGTTACCACTGTGTGAAGTTATGCAACGTGCTTACTCAATCAATTGTGCAATTATGTGATTTATCGAGGAATTGTGTTTATTTTACTTAGAGTGGAAATCGACCCTTTTGGTGACCAGCGAAACTACTGGGCGAAATTACAGTTTCGCCCGGTTAGCTGATGCCTGACCAGTTTCGCGTGGCCAGCGAAACTGCCAGCGACACTGCCAGCGAAACTGGCACCTTATATAAGCAAACCCAAGCCTAACTTTCTCATTTTTACCACTTCCACACAAACACACACCACTTCTGCATTTCTGCTCTCTCTCGAGATTTCTGGCCAGCAAGAAACAACACGACACTCTGTGATTTCCAGCCTAGAGCACCATCCATTCAAGCTAGGAGACCAACCGTGAGTCCCCAAAACCCCTTTTTGTATGCTTCTCTTGTGCTTGCTTAATTTGATGACCAAAAACTTACATGCAATGGTAAAATCTGCTGTGAAAATGCTTAGGGATGCTAGATGTAACATAAATTCTGCAACTTGCCTTGTATGTATGAAGATCCATGCTAGATTAGGCTATTTATGTGAAATTGCATTTTTGACAAATTGATGACTAGAAACCATGTTTTAGGTGTTAGAATTGCTCCCATGATGTTAGTAAACGTTTAGGTATGCTAGATATTGATTTGCATGTGATACAGAAGCTGTTAGAAAGGTTTTTAGTCAAATTTACGGGTTTTTCTAGCGACTAGCGAAACTGTGCCTTCATCAGGCGAAACTGTGTAGCGAAACTGTGCCTATCTCCCTTTAGCGAAACTAGTCCAGCGAAACTATAGTGTCGCTAGGTAAACTGACCAGACCTGTCCGAGCGAATCTGCTGAGCGAAATTCCCTGAACGAAAGTTCAAACCAGTTTCGGGCGAAACTAGGCTAGCGAAACTGTGCCAACAGTTTCGAGCGAAACTAGCCTAGCGAAACTGTGTCACCGGGCACTGCCTAGCGAAAGTGCTGCCCGTGTACACGGCGAAACTGCCTAGCGAAACTGCTAGCGAAACTGTGACCAGAATCCAAACTTGTACAATTTGCTTGAATGATATGCCATGACTTGCATGCTCTATACTATGATAATACTTGCTTGGACTCCTGATGTATATAAACACTTGTGTATGATCAACCATCGGTGTCGTGTGTCGTTATGTCGTGTCGTACTTTCCAATGTGCTAGTGTTATGGTCTTAGCGGTATAGCTAAAAGTTAAACAACCTAACACCTAAGACCTTAATGTGATTATTAGGTCCTCGTTAACAATCATAACCGGGTTTATTTGAAGAATAAGCTGAGCAACCTAAGGTGAGTTCATTACTATATGTTGTTATGTCCTTTCAGGGATGATAACGCGCAGCGGTAAGGTATTTCTTACTAAGTAAACTTTTCCGACCAAATATCATATGTATCATTGAATTGATTGATAAACTAAAAAGTCCTTACATTCGGGCCGTTAATATAGAATAGCTAGGTGATGTTGAGTAGTACTACTGGGGATTGACACCCCCGCCCAGCGGTGCACGGGATGCACCAACCCGACTGGCGGTCGGACTGGGACCAATGTTACCCTACCCTCCGTGGTCTTTCAGGACACGGGAAGGCAAAATCCGTAGGTAATACCTATACATTGTCAGCTTCGGTTGCGAACAATTCAAATGTGCATAACTTAGGCTAGCTACCTACGATATGGAAAACTTACTAGTCTTATGATATTGATTGTGTTTTACCCTTCTTTGATCATAAACTTTTGGTCTACTTGTGACAGGTAGACCGTTTAGTGAACTCACCAGCCTTGGCTGACACTTGATTGTTGAATGCTTTTCAGGTCGCTAGGAGGATCATCGAAGGCACCGGCAGCGGCAGTACTGAACATTCCCTTTTGAATTGAAAACTATGTTTCCAATCAGTTGAATTAAACATTTTGTAAACAATATCTGTAACTCGTTTTATGCTTCCGCTGAACCGTTAATTCACTTATGGGTCTGTAATAACTGTTCTTTATTTACTTAAATTAAACTCTGTTATGGTTTGGTTGTAACTGAAGTTTGGGATCCTGGTCTGGATCATACCCTCACGCGGTTAAACTCCGTTAGGTGGAAATTGGGGGTGTGACACAAGAGCTGGAGGGGACTCGGATAGGCCGAGGTAAAGGAAAAAAACCAATTGAAGGAATGCAAGAAAGGGAAGGACGGGTGCCATGGGATACACAAGAGGAGTTAGCTCTTATTCGAGCTTATGTCGATACATCGGGGACCCAAAATACGGTATTTATTATATCTTAAAAACTATTTTTATTTTTTTCATCTACTAATATATATATATATATATATATATATATATATATATATATATATATAGGGTTAGGTTCAAATGAGAACTTATTCTTTTGAGAACTTTTGAGAACCATTCTAAGCCACTAATTTTCAGGGGGAAGCATTCAAATTCATGGGGGGGGGGGGGATTTCCTTATATATAACTTGTGGCTCAGAATGGTTCTC
>JBCNJP010000057.1:319883-338500 GCA_039602395.1 Deinandra increscens subsp. villosa | reverse complement strand
TTAAACCATATAGAGACCTGTTGAGTGTAACACCCGTCTATTTCTCATTATCGAAATCCAACCCGTTCTTCAATTTTTGACCCGTTCTTTGACATCATTAATCTTGGATTTCTCTCTTCCATAAGATAGTACTCTGAAAATAAGGAACGCAGGCGAAAACCGCGTGCAAAACCGATTTATAACGAAGCGTGAATCGCGAAAACTTGTTTGATGTTTGTTGCTCATTTTGCAATACGCAAAAAAACGGATTTGGGGCATATTTTCTCTTCCCACATTGCCCAGATCTCGAAAATCCTCTCCCTTTCACCCCTATAAATAGTCTTCCTTGGTTTTCAATAACTTGCAACTCCTAGTTTGAGTATAAACAAGTGGAATTATCAAATTTTGGTGGTTCCACAAGTACAATACCCATTTGGGTGTTGTACATAGTCTTTTTTTTTGCTCTTGGCGAGGAGGTGTTACATTTTCAACTCGTCTCGTTTGAAAAAGCTTATTTGAGGTAATTTTTCTTCTTTTGTATTCTTTTCTTTTCATTCTTCTTTTCGTTATTCTTTTTCTTAGGTTTATTAGCTTAGTTTAGGTTCTTAGTTTAGGAGCCTTAGGCTCGTTTTGGTAGTCTTGCTTAGGCCGCCTTTGGGCTTGGTGTTGGCCTTGTAGGGACTCGTTAGGCCCAACGAGTCTAACACATCTTTTTCAATTTTTATTTATGTTCTTCTAATCCATAACTCAGTGTTCTTGAAAATAATTGGGGATTTCATAATAAATCAAATCCAACACTATGCAACTTATCTTTAAACACTCTAAATCGTCTAAATACCGAGACTTTTACTATTGAATACAATAATCAATTGTTTTCATAATAATTTAAACGTTGTAAATATATTTTAGACTTCTCGTAATAATTTTTTTTGCAAACTTATGTTATTTACACTTCTAACCCTATAATTTGGAAATTTATTATATTTGGAACTTAAGTTAGTAAGTGTATTTAGACACATTAACTTTTTGACCAATTCTTTCCTACAATATATTAAAAATAAAAGCCTAGAATATATATTTAAATTCGAAAACGTCTAAAATGCAAAGCTATTGAATTAACCTTCTTAATAAGTAGTAATTATGACTTTCCCAATTATTTAAGAATAAAGTCTTTGGTTCTCGTATCATTTCTTAGCCGTTTCACTTTCTTAGGGTCGTCTTGGGTTTGCCAACCTCTCTAGCTCTTCGGTGCTTTCTTGACTCTTGCGCTAATAGCCACGTGAGTATTCATAGCCCCTTTTCTTTATATAAATTTTGGGGTGTAACATGTACATATATCAAACTCAATCTCTATATACTTTACTCAAACTCATAAGCGATTCTTTGTTTGTTATGTGTAATTGCGTGTATGTGAACTTGTGTGGTGATTATTTGTTGTGTTGTGGTCTATGTCATGCTCGAACTCATGTGACATTAACTGTAAAAAGTCGGGGTTCCATAATAGATCTATTGGTGTGACGACCCACCTGACTTGATCGGTAATTGGCGTCAGGTGATTGGTAACCTTATTGTCAGGGTTGGATCATGTACCCTTGTTATGCTCTATTTCATTACTTGTTTATCATACACGATTTCACTTAACGCATTGGATCGCATTATTTATAAACTGTTATGATAATTAAACCTATGTTACTCACCAACTACTTTGTAGTTGACACTTTATCTTGTACATGTTGCAGGTAATGCTTGAAGTTGTGATGTCACGTAGGATGCTTGCATATGGACCTAGTAACCTTAAAATAATATTTAGTTTTATTATGTTATTTGAACTTAAATTATGTGCTTGTAAGACATTTGTATTTATTAAATAAATGGCATGTTTAAATTTGGTAACACATTATAGTTGTCATGAGCATCTGGACAATCATCATGCCCCACCGTGTTCCGCCATTGGTTGGGGTGTGATAGATTGGTATCAGAGCCTTGGCTATAGGGAACTAGGTTATTAGAACCGGATGACCTAGACTATTGCCTTAGGTGTCCTTGCATGATTACCTCATGCATTGTATGCCTATATATATATATACATATATATACCTATATATACACATAGAGGAAGGATCAAATAAAAACAAGATGTTATTGCGAAAACAAGAAAACAAATATTAAAACCTCTATAACTTCCTCATACGATAATATTTTTTTAAAAAATTTGAACCAAAAGTCTTAAAATTATGTCACCTTTAATTCTGGGGAAAAAATTAAAAATATAAATTTCGTGATTTTTTTTATTATTGCACATGTGCAATAATACGTATTAATTATATTACACATGTGCAATATTAACAAAAAAACGTTAATTTTTTTTTAATTTTTTCCAGAATTAAAGATAACAGAATTATAAGATCTATGGTACAATTTTTTATCAAAAATATTAATGTATGAAAAAGTTATAGAGGTTTTAATATTATTGCACATGTGCAATAATAAATTTTTATTGCACATGTGCAATAATAAAAAAATAAAAAAAAACGTTGATTTTTTTAATTTTCTCCAGAATTAAAGATAACAGAATTATAAGTTTTGTGGTGCAATTTTTTATAAAAAATTTTAACATATGAAAAAAGTTATAAAGGTTTTAATATTATTGCTATGTGCAATAATAATAATAATAAAAGTTATTGCACCTGTGCAATAATAATTTTTAAAAAAATTTGATTATTTTTTTAAATTTTTTCCCATAACTAAAGATAACATAATTTTAAGGATTTTGGTGCAAAATTTTTATAAAAATATTAACGTATGAAAAAGTTATAGAGGTTTTAATATTTGTTTTCGTGTTTTCGCAATAAAAGTTGTTTTCACATGATCCTTACCCTATACACACACACATATATATATATATATATATATATATATATATAATTTTATGTCCATTGATGCTCTTTATCTTATCTTCCTCGATTTCTTTTTCACTCCTTAACACATAACACACACGTATACACTCGATCTTCAGGCTTCCTAGCCTTTTCCTTAGAAATGGTGCCTTGTGTACCATTTTAGGATCTCGATTTTCTTGATTTTACATCATGATTCCTCGTATTCTTGTTGACCCGCTACTTTCATGATTTTACATACTCACTTCTCGGCTTTAATTTGAATTGATTTAATGTTTTGACTATCATTTTAAAGGTTTCATTATCACTTACGCTTCCTATAAGTTTTGTCTCTCAATCTCATAATTTCATACTACATTATATATTACCCCTTTGGGATATCATTTTTCTAAGGTCTACGATTTCACATGTTCTCCCCTTGCGTTTTATTGGTAACCTGAGTTCCATGACGTCACCACCTTATTCTCAATTTACTTTTCGCACCTTCGATTTCTCCACATCTTCCTTGTGATTTTCAAATACTTATTTTTTCGCTCGACATCACCACCTCATGGTACTGCCTCGTTTTAAACTAAGAAATCAAGATTTCATAAAACTCGCGTACGACCACGTTTTGACCATGATTTTATCTCGCATTTACCAACTCGTATAAGTCCAACAGGTTGTACCAATGCCCTATGGATACACCCAATGTGGTGATTCACGAAGTGTGTGTCCTAGGAAATCTAGCCACTCGAGTTTTAAAACACTAAATCTTTGATCCCATCGATTGTTATGTTATACTCCTTTTGGAAATCGAGTTTTTAAATACCACAAATGTTTTATGTTCATTATTTCAAAAAGCTACGCATCTTATTTTAAAGTCATGTGCACGTTGGTGAGTCCTTGTTAAAAGGCACGCGAGTTAACAAATTTGCATGGTTACGGGATTCCATGCTTACGAGTTAACAGATGTGTACATTGATGAGTCAACGAACCTATATGCATATGATTCTCCGTTTATAAATAAAATAACTTTCATTAGGGCTGTGCAAACGGGTCAGACCCGCCAAACCCGGGTAGAACCGACCCGGAACCGAGAACCGATTAGAGAAAAAGTTGGAACCGGGAACCGGACCCTGTTTCAGGCGGTCGGGTCGGTTCTTTACGGTTTTAGAAAACGGTTCCGACGGTTCCCTTTGAGAACCGTATAGTCACCAGCCCATGTTTCTGATCAGAACGCAAACTGGTTAAGTTCAGAATTAAAGCATAATCAACGCCCTAGTTTCTGATCAGAACGCAAACTGGTTAAAAAACTGGTTAATAGAATCCCAATGGCGAATGGTGACGAAAGTTTCTGATGAGAATGTAAATTAATCGAATCATAGCAAAGTAATCTAATATAAATTCGAATAGCAATCTGGTTTCATGGATGAATACAAAAATCAAATGGTGAAGTCGTGAAAACTAAATGTTAGTTACTTACTTGAAGTTCCTTATTGAAGATGCAGACAGCAGACTTGATGTGTGATGGTGAATGGTGATGAACTGATGATCTGATGATGTAAACTATTAAACTAATTCATGTATTAAACATGGTCCATGGAGGATTGCTCCTGGTATTCAATCGATCGGAGAAAGAAAAAGAATAGAAGATGAAGAGATGGAGAGAACCGGCGTGTATACTCGTATTGGCGTATCGGATGGACAGATTTTGGAAATTTCAAAACATTTAAGACCCCTACAATTTCTAGGTCTTTTATTAAAAAACGGTTCTACGGGTTTTAAGGGTTCCGACGGGTCAAACCCGAAACCGAACCGAAACCGTTTCTGTGAATTGGTAAGAACCGAGAACCGAATGTGAATAGGTAACCGGGTCCGGTTTCCGGTTCTGGTGGGTCGGTTTTAACGGGTGGGTCGGTTATACCCGACTTAAGCTCAGCCCTAACTTTCATGTTGACTGTTTCAGAAACTTCTCATGTTTTAAACGCACATGCGTGCTTTAATGTATGCGTGTTCTGGGGTCTACTTATTGGGAGTTTACGAGTTCACAAGTCCACATGTTTACGGGATTTCATGTGTACGAATTTACGACTTTACGACCTTGCAAATAGAAAACTTTACACGCATACAAGTTCAGAAGTTTCACCCTAAAGTTAAATATTTACGTGATCAATGACTCAATTTTACAAAATACCCTATGACATTGACCCTCATGTCTCGTTGTTAATCTTGTTGAAACCTTCGAAAGTTTACCCTTGTGTCAATTTATTCTCAACGTCCTTGCCTCTGAGATCGTTTTGAGTTTTATCCCTCCCATTGGTGATTCAATGCTCGATCATGAACTAATTTTTTTTTCCATTTAACTCATGAAATCGACTATTGGTGATTCAGTGGTCGATTCATGAACTCAACTTTTGCCATTTAATTCATGATTTCGACTATTGGTGATTCAATGGTTGATTCATGAACTCAAATTCTACAATTTAACTTAAGAACTCGACTCTTGGTGATTCAATAGTCGATTTAAGAATCCATCTTTTATTGGTAGATGCATGTACTTGATTGTTTTTTTAGATTCGATTACCGTTAAGTCAGTGTTCTAATCATGAATATGACTTTTGTTTGATCCATTTTCAAACTTTGTCTTCGATTCACATATTTGGCCTTCAATACTCGATTTATGGTTTAAGACACATTTTATCCACTGATCGATTTATTCAATCTATGAGTTTTGAATGTGATTTATTTCATGATTTGTGGACTCGTTTGGTATTGATCAATTTGTGAATTTCATTTGGGATACCCGATATTTAATTTATGTTCAGTTTATAATAATCCTTTCATGTATTGGGATTCGTGAGGTCCGAAACATGTAATTCAATGCATGATTTTCATGATATTCGAATCATGTTTTCGACTCATACTTCCCGATGCATGGTATTTAACGCATTTCATTTTGCTCGATTCTGTTTTTTCATTGATCGATATTAGATTGGAATCTATTTTGCTCACACTCTATACCCTATCTTCACATTTGTATGTTATTTGTTGATTTTTCATTTACTATCTCATGTTTTAGGTTTTTGTTTTCACTCTCTCATGCTCTAATCATTCATCATTCTTGTTAAACCGGGACCCACGTGTGCTATAACAAACGATTGTGTGTGATGCTAGCTACAACATACAGTCGGTTTTGGTCGTAGGCACCAGGTCTTAGGTTTTGGCAAGGATTTGTTTGGATTTTGTATAGGCCTCGCATTTTGTGTGCGGACCAGATGTGGGTCGCTACCCATCTAGCCTACTATAACTTGATGAGTTGTTCTATTAAGAGATCCACAATCTTAAATTTTTTTTGTTTATCATATGAAAGGATTTCACTGATTTTGATTTAGTCTATCATTTTTTTTGCTTTTTAAATGGTACATGTTACAACCGCCCCCTTATATCCCATTCTTATATCCTCTCTCCTAAAGTTGGGGAGACTGTGGCTTTCATCTCATGGTCCAGTTGCTATGTTATATCAAACAATATCAATTTTTGGTTCTAGCTACTATTCTTTGTTCTCATATTCTAATGTTGGCAACCCGTCGCACATGTTATTTGGTGTCGTTCATACTATCGTAGTCTCAGATTCTTTTACCAAAACTATATTGTTGTTGAAATGGTGGTTCTTCGTAGGCAACTAATTCACTTTTAGAGTACTAAAGATGTGGTGGGTTAGCTGCGGTACACCCTGTATATAAGCGTTGATGATACTCTAAAAGTGGGTTAGGCGTCAGATGAGGAACTAACCCTAGGTTTATCAGAAACATCTTGCTTTGTCAAAATTCTTTGCTACATATTAAGTGAAAATCGATGCTGGCATAAGTGGTTTAATAATCGAAAATATATAACCCTTAAAAATCCTTACTTTTGACAAACTCTTTATGTCATTCTCATACTATTGTTTCAGTAATTAAAACATATTTTTATTTTAATGGAACTCTTCATGTTCTGTTTCTCTATCTTGTAAGTCTCTACTAATTTTGGGACGAAATCCTCTAAAGTAGGGGAGACTGTAACACCCGTCTATTTCTCATTATCGAAATCCAACCCGTTCTTCAATTTTTGACCCGTTCTTTGACATCATTAATCTTGGATTTCTCTCTTCCATAAGATAGTACTCTGAAAATAAGGAACGCAGGCGAAAACCGCGGGCAAAACCGATTTATAACGAAGCGGGAATCGCGAAAACTTGTTTGATGTTTGTTGCTCATTTTGCAATACGCGAAAAAACGGATTTGGGGCATATTTTCTCATCCCACATTGCCCAAATCTCAAAAATCCTCTCCCTTTCACCCCTATAAATAGTCTTCCTTGGTTTCCAATAACTTGCAACTCCTAGTTTGAGTATAAACAAGTGGAATTATCAAATTTTGGTGGTTCCACAAGGACAATACCCATTTGGGTGTTGTACGTAGTCTTTTTTTTCTTTTGCTCTTGGCAAGGTGTTACATTTTCAACTCGTCTCGTTTGAAAAAGCTTCTTCGAGCTAATTTTTCTTCTTTTGTATTCTTTTCTTTTCTTTTCATTCTTCTTTTCGTTATTCTTTTTCTTAGGTTTGTTAGCTTAGTTTAGGAGCCTTAGGCTCGTTTAGGTAGTCTTGCTTAGGCCGCCTTTGGGCTTGGTGTTGGCCTTGTAGGTACTCGTTAGGCCCAACGAGTCTAACACATCTTTTTCAATTTTTATTTATGTTCTTCTAATCCATAACTCAGTGTTCTTGAAAATAATTGGGGATTTCATAATAATCAAATTCAACACTATGCAACTTTTCTTTAAACACTCTAAATCGTCTAAATACCGAGACTTTTACTATTGAATACAATAATCAATTGTTTTCATAATAATTTAAACGTTGTAAATATATTTTAGACTTCTCGTAATAATTTTTTTTGCAAACTTATGTTATTTACACTTCCAACCCTATAATTTGGAAATTTATTATATTTGGAACTTAAGTTAGTAAGTGTATTTAGATAACTTTTTGACCAATTCTTTCCTACAATATATTAAAAATAAAAGCCTAGAATATATATTTAAATTCGAAAACGTCTAAAATGCAAAGCTATTGAATTAACCTTCTTAATAAGTAGTAATTATGACTTTCCCAATTATTTAAGAATAAAGTCTTTGGTTCTCGTATCATTTCTTAGCCGTTTCACTTTCTTAGGGTCGTCTCGGGTTTGCCAACCTCTCTAGCTCTTCGGTGCTTTCTTGACTCTCGCGCTAATAGCCACATGAGTATTCATAGCCCCTTTTCTTTTTATAATTTTGGGTGTGTAACATGTACATATATCAAACTCAATCTCTATATACTTTACTCAAACTCATAAGCGATTCTTTGTTTGTTATGTGTAATTGCGTGTATCACTACTAGAAACAGGAGCTTTCTTGACGCGCGAATGATGACACACGGTTGTTAACGACGCGCAAAAATGAGTGTCATAAAAAAACCGTCAAGAATTGTAAAATCCTAAGGCTAGATGACGCGCATTTTTGAGCGTCATTAAATTTATGTCGTCGTTAAAAAACACGGAGTACACTTGAAATTGCGCGTCATCTTGAATCCGTCGTCTTTTATTTTTTTTCCCGCCTCTGATTTGCCCTAAAATTTCATTGGGCGCCAAAAGCGTTCTAATTTTGCCCTAAATTTTCATTACTCCAAAATTTTCATTCAACATCTCCCACAAAACTCTCGATGCTCACCTCCATTCCCAGATATACAAAACTCTTCGACGCTCCATTCCCGGTCAACACTCGACGAAAATGCCCTAATTCCACCGGCCGCTATCTGATGGTTAAGAGAACTCGATTCACGGAAGTGCCCTAATTCCACCCTTCATTCTCCACGAAACAAAGAAATTGATTCACGGAAGTGCCACCACTACACGAAACACAAAATTCGATTCACAGGAGTACCGCCGCCTTCGATTCACAGAACTTGATTCACGGTTTTGCCCTAATGGCGCCGACAGGGATCTGAACAAAAATCCTAGTTTCTTTTCCTCAATTGGCGGTAATCGTCTCCCACGGTACTCAGTTCTCATATGTAAGTACTTTTATTCAAACAATCCTTCTGTTTTTCGTGTACTGAGGCAACCGATTTTGCTACGTTTTCATTACTTGCCCCAGGTTTATGCATTCGTTGGCCCTTTCTTCTTCAAATTCCTCATTGATTTTGAATCAGTTAACCTTAACGAGGTTGCACTTCCTTTGGTTTGTTATTTATTTTGGATACAGAGACCAGAGATTGCGTGTTCAAGTCGTGGAGGTAATTTCATTTACTTTTTTTTGTTGATTTCCCTCGGTCTATCATATTAGTTGATTTGATTATAATTCTAGTTGATAGTTCTTGTTACTTCTAATCTAGACTCAAAATTTCAACTCTGGACGGTAAAAATTTAGGGTTTGAAATTCAAAACTGAGACCTCCTAACTGAGGTTGCTGCAATTTTTGGTATTACCTGTGGAGTTCAGTCCTCCAGCAATTCAGAGTCTATCGGACAATCCGTCCAAACTTTGATTTTCCTAAATTGCCTTTCCTTTTGAGGTTAGGATTAAGAATTTGATGAGTTTAATTTGGGTAAACTTGTGATATTGTGTAACTTTTGTATAAGAGATTATCCACTAGATCAATAGCCCTATAAGTATAAAGTGACAGGTATAGAAAAATAAACACTAACAAACATTTTCTCCAAGCTTTAAAAAGAGAAAAAAAAAGTATTAGTTGAATTATTTTATAATATTATATGAACCATATGTTTTTAGGACACAAAAATAACTGGCATGTAATATGTTATTGTTCTGTGATTCTAAATTGATTTATTGTAGGTTTACAAGAGGGGATCACTGTTTCTATCATCAAAAGGTGAATTCCCTTCATCACACGAGAACTATGATCGAATTCCCTTAGAATGAGGGCTGCGTTTGGTGGATAGGTGGGCACTTCAGATCACTTATTTATTTTTTTACTTTACTCGCATAAGCCTTGATAATATTTTTCTATTCACTCTACATTATGTGTTTATTTATCTTAATAGGCACCGATAGGCGTGGTTCAGATTCACCGGACAGATTTATTTGAGACAGTCATTATAAAAGACGGACATATTTCAACTAGAGGTGTTTCAAATGCCCTCAAATCTGTTTACCTCTATTACTCTGTTTTATGCATAATTACATTTAAAATTATAAACTTATCCAAGAAATTGGTTGTTTTCAATAAACTTGTCAATATGTGAATATTTTTAAACAGGCTTCGATTAATAAAACTGGTACATCAATGACCGAGGTTAACCCTCAATTATATTTTAGGTGTATTAACTCACTTATAAGTTGTGTTATAATGATGTTTTCCCAGGTTTACAGGTAAGTTCCAGATTTCCTTTTTATTCTATGTTGTAAGAACAGCCTACAGGTATGTTCGGATCCCTGCTTGTGATTATTTGAGAACATCTTGGTCATTAATAGAGATTTACTTACTATAGGTGTTTATTTCGTTATATGGTTTAACTGTGTATTTATCCTAAAGGCCTAAAATAAGAAGATATATTTAAGAACTCTAAAGTGCTAATATGAATTTAAAAACACAATAAGCATATAACACTCTCTTGATACTATTGTGATTTTCCGAAAGATTTATTTTTTATCAATATGATTACAGATGAAGATGTTTTACTCTGGTGAAATGTTTAATTTAAATAATGTGTAACTGTTAGCAGCTGTATTTATGTTTGAAATCTGGACAATTATGTGATGAAATTGTACATGTTTAGAAAACAAACTGATAGGATTCCTATTAAAAACTAATATGTTTACACACGTGTCTCACATGGATAAGATTCTTGTGCAGGCTTCAATGATGTTTGGATTAACTAGTATGGATTTACAATAGGTTAATATATATGTTGTTTTGAACATCTGAACTCAATGTAGAATTTTTTGTGCAAACTCATGGTCAAACACATTATGGTTTTGGCATGCTCGACACAATTCTTCATCTCGTGTAAATTTTTTGTTCTAGTCATCTCATATATTCAAGGTCTACTGATCTTGTAAATAGTTAATGCCACCTTACTTTTAGATTCGACAACTCCATTGTTTCTTATCCAACTGGAGGGTGTGTGAATTTGTGTTTTGTTACTTCATAGATGCTTGAATTACACTTGGTATTTTATATATATATATATATATATATATATATATATATATATATATATATAATTCCATGTGATAATCAACTTCTTGTGTAACATTAGGTGATCACTTGAGACCATGGATATTCAACGACCGGGTTTTGAGTACTCTATGACCGCCCTCCAGCCACCAGGTTTTATAGTACCACTGAACCCAAACGCAATGGGCCCTGGTTCATTCAGTCAACCGCTTTACGTGGTCAGCAGGTTCCAGCAGCATGTGTAGAACTGGAATTAAAGTATTGTAGTTTGGGTAGTTTCATTTTTACCCACTGTTTTGATATTGATTGGTATTCTTGGTTGTTCGTTTTCCAGATATCACATATTTCGACTGTTGCTTCATTTTGTTGAGGTTTGTTGTTTTTTCTGCCCCATTTGTACAAATAGATAGTGTCAGTTTAATGGGCCTTATGATTCGTTCTTTACTTATGTTTACACCATATAATAGTTTACCTTATTCGTTGTTTTTTCTGCCCCATTTGTACAAATAGATAGTGTCAGTTTAATGGGCCTTATAATTCGTTATTTTATGTCAAATTTAAGTTATTACGTACCTTAAGAAAATGATCATTTCTAATTGATTACCTAACAATACAACAGTTTCTCATATCTAATATGTGTTTATCTAAGTTATATGCTGCAGAATGACTAATTTGGACCATGTTTATGTACTGAATTGAGAAAGTAATGTTTGTTTGTTCGAGTTGTATGTTGCTGTTTGTTTGCTAATTTTTTTTTTGGCTGATGTAGGCTACTTCATTTATGAATTAGCTAACTGTTTGTGTTAATCTATGATACTTACTTGTATGCTTTTGTCTTTGTTTTCTAAATAGAGATTGTAATAAAAGTCACACTTTTTAAGTCATATTCTTCATTCATGCATACATGTGTTGTCAATTGTAAATTAGGGTGGACCTCTTATCACTTGCAGTTAAGAAAGCAATGAACTTAAGATATCTATTCTATTCGACCCGTGGTTACTTTTTCGCTTTATTTACTCTGAAAAATTGGGTTGTATGCTATGTTAATTTGGGTTGCATGATTGTTTGTATTAGTTCTGTTACTGCTTTTGTTTATAATTTTTTGTGTTTTATTCCTTGCTTGATAATATGCACTCCACATGTAGCATAATAAAATAGGTAACTTAGTGATGCTTCAAAGAAGCTTGGAAAGAAGTTTGCTACTGGAGCTTCTGTTGTTAAGGTACAATTTTATTTTTTATAATTTCAGTGGCCTACACACTTCATCCTTGATATTAGAAAATAGTTCATATTTCTTGAACAGTGGGCTAACTGAGAAAGAGCAAATTGATGTACAATTACATAAAACATGTAATTTTTTTTCTTCAGAATATGCGTATGCCAATACAATTGCTGGGCTGCAGCCTATAATCATTGTCTGCTGTGAGTACTGCAGTGCAAGAATCATTGTCATATTGAATTCAGATTTATATTGTGTTGAGTTATTAGATGAAATAGGCCTGACCCGTTAGCCGCAAGGGCAGTTTTGAAGCAGGCACAAGGAACGCATTCTGGTGAGTTGTTTTCCATTGCTTTATCAACAATTCGTAAGCTTCTAAGAACTGCAAGTTTGGAAGGTCAGTTTGGTTGCAGAACAAGTGATTGGCGTCATAGACCGAGCAGTTGCAACAATGAAGAAGGGAGAGATGGTTGCTGCTGCTTTTGTTGTAAACACTATCTTAAGAACTAGTATGAAATGTATTATTTTGCTACAAGTGTATTGTATTTTGATTAGGAGGTTGATTGTCATTAATGTGGAAATTAGTGAATTTACAAAAAAAAAATTTTTTAAAACTTTGTTTTAATTCATGACTCGCATTTATGCGTGTCATAAGCATATTTATGACGGGGGCTTCCTTGATTCGCTTTTTATGACACGTTTTGCGCGTCATAAAATGTGCGTCATTGTTCGCGCGTCCAGAAGCAGATGACGTGCCTTTTGCGCGTCAAGAGGATTCTTCACCCTACCTTCCTTGACGCTTTTTTGCGCGTCATCTGGGTCCTTTCTTGACGCACAAAAAGCGTCAAGAAAGGCCATGTTTGTAGTAGTGTATGTGAACTTGTTTGGTGATTATTTGTTGTGTTGTGGTCTATGTCATGCTCGAACTCACGTGACATTAGCTGTAAAAAGTCGGGGTTCCATAATAGATCTATTGGTGTGACGACCCACCTGACTTGACCGGTAATTGGCGTCAGGTGATTGGTAACCTTATTTTCAGGGTTGGATCATGTACCCTTGTTATGCTCTATTTCATTACTTGTTTATCGTACACGATTTCACTTAACGCATTGGATCGCATTATTTATAAACTGTTATGATAATTAAACCTATGTTACTCACCAACTACTTTGTATTTGACACTTTATCTTGTACATGTTGCAGGTAATGCTTGAAGTTGTGATGTCACGTAGGATGCTTGCATATGGACCTAGTGACCTTAAAATAATATTTAGTTTTATTATGTTATTTGAACTTAAATTATGTGCTTGTAAGACATTTGTGTTTATTAAATAAATGGTATGTTTAAATTTGGTAACACATTATAGTTGTCATGAGCATCTGGACAATCATCATGCCCCAACGTGTTCCGCCGTTGGTTGGGGTGTGACATTGAGCTTACATACCATATGTTCATTTCCCTTCTCAACAAAACCTTCAGGTTGATCTACTATATATATATCATCCTCAGGTTCACCATGTAGAAAAGCAGTTTTTACATATGTTGCTTTAGTTCTAAATCTTGAACAGCAACAATTGACAAAATTACCCTTATTGATGAATGTTTAACCACAGGACTAAAAATCTCATGATAATCTAAACTAGCCCTTTGTGTGAAACCTTTTGCAACCAACCTAGCCTTATACCTAGGATCATCCCCTGGTTGCATAGGGTCTTTAATTTTAAACAGCCACTTGCAAGAGGTCATTTTCTGATTAACTGGCCTTTTTACCAATGTCCAAGTCATATTCTTATGAAGTGATTCCAATTCTTCTTGCATAGCAGAAACCCACTTAACACTATCACTTGACTCTATAGCCTCCCTATAGGTCATGGGTGTGTCTAACACATCAGTTTTAGCAGCAATAAAAATGAATGCACACACATCTTCATCTCTAAACCTCAATGGTTTAACTATGTTTCTCCTGGGTCTATCTCTAGCTATACTAGACTCAGTCTCATGTCTACTTGAACTTGGAGACTCCACCTCATTAGTACCCTCCACATGCTCTTCTTGAGTACCCTGTTCATCCTGCAAGTTTGTCTCCAAACCTTCTTTTCTTCTGTTAACCTGCTCCACCTCAATGACAAACTCCTTATCATTTAGATCAATCAAAGCAGACTCCTTAAGTTTACCTATATCCTTGTAGTATACATTTTCTTTGAATACTACATCCCTGCTCACAATTATCTTTGGACTACCACCATTAAGATTTAATAACCTGTAGCCTTTAACCCCATCAGAATAACCCAAAAACACACACTTACAAGCTATAGCCTCTAGTTTATCCTGTTTTACATGAGCATATGCTACTGTACCAAATACCCTCAAGTTACTATACTCCACTTTCTTTCCTGTCCACATTTCCATAGGTGTTTTACAGTTAAGAGCAGTGGATGGGCTCCTATTTACAAGGTAAGCAACAATAGTAACAGCTTCTGCCCAATAAACCTTAGGCAATCCTGAACTAATCAACATGCATCATATCTAACCTTATTAAGTAAAGTTCTATTCATCCTTTCAACCAAACCATTCTGTTGAGGGTTACCTGGGACAGTTAGGTGCCTCTTAATACCCTTTTCTTTACAAAATTTATTAAATGCACCACTACAAAATTCAAGCCCATTATCAGTTCTTAAGACCTTAAGTTGTTTACCTGTTTGTCTTTCATAAACAACCAACCATTCTTTGAACTTTTGGAAACTGTCACTCTTATGCTTTATTGTTATAACCCAAACCCTCCTAGAATAGTCATCTACTATTGATAGAAAATAACTTGAACCCCCAAGTGACATGGTTCTTGCTGGACCCCATATGTCAGCATGCACATATTCCATGATCCCTTTTACATTGTGTAAGCCAACACCAAATCTAACCTAATGGGACTTACCCATTACACAATCATCACAGAAACCAACATCTGTGCTAGTAAATTTACCTAAATAACCCTGCTTCTTTAGCTCAGTTAATCCCTGATCACTTATATGACCAAGCCTTCTATGCCATAACATAGAATCACTAAGCTTAGTGGATTCAATTGCAGGATTTGCATAAGTGTCACTTTTACCATCAAGAAAGTAGATGTTATTGTCACCTCTTGTTCCTGACAATAATACCCTTGACCCTTTTATTACCTTAGCCTTCCCATTCTTCAAACTAACACCACAACCTTCCTTCTCTAGAGTACCTAATGAGATCAAATTTCTAGTGAGATCAGGGATGTACCTTGCATTTAGATTTCCGGTGTAGACCCATTATCCAAGCTAATAGTTATAGTTCCTTCTCCTGCAATCTCACAAGGTCTGCTATCCCCTAGTTTCACTGATCCCATCTTCTTGTACTCCAAACTCTTATAAAAATGACACATTAGGGGTCATATGATAAGAGCATCCAGAGTCAAGGATCCAACTATCTTGATATGATTCATTTGCCATAACCAATACTTCTGAACTATCATAACCATTAATAGTATCATCATGGGAGGAATTAACTTGAGGCTTAGTAGAATTCTAATCATTCTTCCTTTTATTTCTCTCAGGGCATTCCCTTTTGAGATGTTTATCTGATCCACAGACAAAGCACCTCCATTTTGCTGATCTTGACTTAGACCTGTGTTGCCCTCTTTTCGTTTGATTTCTTGAGTCTGGTCTTCCTCTAATTACTAAGCCATCTCCTGTTTCATCCTTAGCAACAGAGCCTTCTTCTTCAGTTCCCTTGACTTTAGGGAGGCCAAGACATCTTCCATAGATAGTGTTTCCCTGCCAAACATCAAGGTATCTACAAAGTTCTCATAACTAGGTGGTAAGGCTGCAAGAAACAAAATGGCTTGATCCTCATCTTCAACCTCCACTTCAATGTTTTCAAGATCTATGATGATCTTGTTAAACTCATTTGTTGCTTCAGTGATGTTCTTTCCTGGGGCTATTTGGAATGTATATAGTTTCTTCTTCAAATATAACCGATTTGAGAGAGATTTCGTCATATAGAGACTTTCTAATTTGACCCAAACGGCAGCCGCAGTTTGCTCCTTTGCCACCTCTCTCAATACACGATCACCAAGACTTAAGACTATAGAACTATGGGCCTTTTCGAGCATTTCCTGCCAATCTTCATCGGAAATATCGTCTGGCCTACCTGGTTCACCTCCCAAAGCATCCGAAGTACCTTGATACACCAAAAACGCCTGCATCTTCAGTCTCCGCAAACTGAAATCATTAAGACCATCAAAATTTTCAATCGCGAACTTGCTTGACACCATTTCTCCAAATTAGAACTCAGCCGAGAGTGAGAAACCCTCAATTTGATGTTACGAACTCAAGAACACCAGATGATTTGAAAACTTTCTCGATTGGAGATTACCGGAGCCAATCGGTGGCTCTGATACCAATTGTTACAAATCGAGAAACATAACAATGGAATAGAAGATGAAATTGACAATCAACGAATTGAATTAACAGATTCAATCTTTCAGAGCTATATTACAATGAATCAAGAACTATCTGATTAACCTCCTGACCTAAATTCCCATCGACTAACAACCACTAACGGTAACATAAACAGATTAAAAAAAGCTACATAATAACCCCCCAGACAATGAGAATTGTCACTAACAGCCCCTGAACTTTCATTCATTTGTTTTGACCATCTGAATTGTAATATCAACATCTAAGAATATTATCTTCTATTTCTTCTTCAGTTTAAGTATTCTGTTGCTAATTTAGTAGAATTTGGTTTGAGCTTGGGTGCCTAAAAAAATATCTTTGGGTGTCTAATTAAAGATTACAACTAAATAAAAGCAACAACTTATACTTAAGTGGGTGCCTTGAACCCCACTGAGTATGCATTAGATCTGCCCCTGATTTCACGTTAACCATGATAAGGTGGCGGCTATCATAAAAATGCCTTCACCATCTTCCCTAAAAGAGATCCAAACCCTTAATGGCAGGCTAGTTGCAGTCATTCACTTCTTGGCTAAACATGCAGAACGTTCTCTTTCTTTTATTACTACGCATAAAAGTTGTGCAAAGAATCAATTTGTATGGACGCCCGATGCAGAAAAAGGCTTTCCAAGAACTAAAAACTTACCTTGCTGACTTGCCCACCCTAATAGCTAGCTCCTCAAATTGAAGAAACACTCAAAATGTACCTATTCGCGGCAAACCAAGTCGTCGGTGCGTTCCTCATGGTACAACGGGGAGAAGTTCAAACACCCACTTACAACATTAGCCGCGTGCTTAGTGACGCGGAAGTCATAGTTAATTTCAAAGCTGAGATACCTAAAGGAATATCGATAAAAAATAGAACTTAGTTCGAGTGGATACGCTTAATCTTGTTGCAAACCAGATTACAATGTTGAATATCGTTCTTGATTTTTTTGTTTGTTTTCAACGACTGTCATTTTCTTGTATCCTCCTTGCACACTACAATGGATTTTGAGATTGGTTCTCAAATGAGATTGGATTGCTATCTGAGATTTTGGGTTTGACATCTAACTTTTGTTCTTGAACGATTTCGTGTTTAGAGTTATTCGATGATTCCCACCACTTGTGGATTCAAAGGATTTCGAACCGCTAGGGTGTCTTGATTTAGGACATTGGTGTGAGCGTGGGTTATTCTGGTTGACTGAGCGATTAAAGGATTTGGACAAGGTAGACAGTTGTTTGTTGTGCTAATTAGTTGGGTGAGTTCTATGCAGGGAAGGAACCTGGAATTTAATAATTAAATGTTAAAATTTTTGGTTTAGCCGGTTCAAATCGGTCGGGTGTGTTTTCTATCTTATTAACATACTAGGTTTGTAACCCGTGTGGTACACGGGTTTGACATGGAATAATTAAAAATAAACCTAAGACAATGAAAATTCAAATTTTATGTTTGATATGCAATCAAGAATTTTCATTTTAAGATGATAATAAAATAAGTGATTTGTTATTTTAATAGTAAAACATTCTCTTAACCAACTTCTCAAACCTGAACACTCATTTCTCTAAATTATTGTATTGAATTTTAACCTACAAAAGACAAATTTAGCAGTAGTCATGTTGAGGGCTCCAAGTGCAATGATCCTGCAATTAGGTTGGACTGCAAATACAGATATTGTAATCCATCTGACCTGAATTCTGGCAAATATGTTATGGAGTTATCTGATAGGTGCAAATAATTCAAATTATTTCCTCCAATCTCCCCTGCCTAAGAAGGAATGTGACCTGATACATAGTTGTCAGATAGATCCAAAATTGAAAGATGTTTCATGGTACGTGAAATCTGAAAAACACAGTTAGACCGCCAA
>JBCNJP010000057.1:286383-319383 GCA_039602395.1 Deinandra increscens subsp. villosa | reverse complement strand
ATCCTTCAAAACCTTAAGTTTTATAAAGATCAAATCATCTAACCGACTAATATATATTTTCTTTGATTTTCTTAAACCTTAGTGTTGTAAGGTTTGAAAATGTGAAATATTATGTTGATTATTTGATGATTTATTTTGATCATATGATGATTCGATAATGTTTAACATATGTTGCATAATATATTTGAGTTATAATAACGTTATGTTATGCTATAAAATGCTAGAATTATTGATTGTTATTTTAGTGGTTAATCATCTTATATTGGATTAATATTTGCTAATAATATATCATCATGGACTAATGTGATGTTTAGTGACACTTATGGACTTAATTGGACATTAGGAGTGTTATATAAACTTTGGACATAAAATGATAGCTTAGAAACCTTTAAATGAATTTATTATGGTTAACTTATTAATTTAGTATTTTTATAAAAATTACTTGGATTTTAAAACCATAAAATGACATCATGGAATTTATATATAAAATTGTCACATTTTATAAAAATATGATTTCTAAGAAAACAAGACTTAAAATGCTTGTTTTGGATTTTATAGAAAATAAAATGGATAAAAATATATAAATATATTTTTATACAAAAATGATAAGGAGCATATTTATGTCACTTGAACATAAAAAGTATAAATCTTGGATTTTATACAAAAAGTGGAAAATGTATTATGTTAAAAATATTCTATAAAAAGTCTTTAATTGAAAACCCTAGCTTTATTTAATAAATAAAGTTATTTAGAAATGATTTTATAAAAATAAAATCAAAAGACTAATAGAAATTATGAAAAACATATTTTAAACATTTTTGATTATTTTAAATAAATCAAAATAATCAAAACGTTTTAACCGGATCAAATGTTTTATTCTTAAAACGTTTGGAAATGAAATGAAATCTTTAAACGTTTTAAAGACGTTTTACGACGTAACGAAACGTAAATAATTATTTTCGACAAATAATTATTCGTATGAGTTTTAGAAACCCTAATTTGATTTAAAACTCACCATGCCTTGTTAATATAATTATTTTTAATAATAATTATATTTACATTAACTCAAAACCCTAATTTTCAAAACATGAGTTTAATGTTAAAATAACCTTTAATATTTACCTACTTGTGTTTAATCATTAAATCGTTAACTTGTAATAATTTAATAAATTATTCCGACAAGTTAAAATAATTATTTCGATAATAATTATGAACCCTAGTTATATATATTATAACTTAACCCGATTAACTATTCAATCGATCGAACGAACTTAAAAATAATAATAAATATTATTATTTAAGACAATATTCAAGACTTGATTGAACTGGCCTTTACGATACGTGATCACATGCTCATTACTTATATTCAATTTAGATAAATGCCTTCATACGTGACTTTGTAAACTGATTAACTAACGGGTTTTCAAACGCTACAAACGGGATTATACGTCAAGACTTGACCGGTATCATTTGGGTAACGTTCGTTACTCAAATGATTATGTGGACCCTTATTCATATTGTCTTATGTTTTATTAGGACTTTACTTGCTAGTTGCCACTCGGTAAACCATCATCATCACTGAATCATGTGAGTTTCACGGCCCTTTTTCTTTACAACTGTTTTACACTTATGGGGGATAAATCATGAACTGATAAAATGCTTTTTACTTAATGTTATGGTTTACCTGTTAGCCGTTTGACTACATGTTCCATTCCGTATCCCAAACAACTAGTACTTTATCGTTATAAACGTTAGTACAACTGAAATCCCACTATTAATTGAATTCGATTAGTTCTGCTCGAAATGATGACTAGTGAATAGATCAATTTGGGTTGACAACCCTGCCCAAGTTGGTAGCTCCAATCCTGACTTCGTACATTGTCAAGGGGTACACGTCAGTTATTCTCGCCTGTTCGGTATTCTTGGGATAGAATGCCATGAGTGGGTAATCCGTTGGTATTCGAATTTGAGGTTCATGGAAGGATCTTACAACCACGACAGTAAACCAACGTAACATTTAAGTATACCGTAAACTGTTATTCCAGCATACCGTAAACTGTTATTCCAACATACTGTAAACTGTTATTCCAACATACCGTAAACTGTTATTCCAACATACCGTAAACTGTTATTCCAACATACCGTAAACTGTTATTCCAACATACCGTAAACTGTTTTCACAAATTTACCATAGAATCATAAACCTGTGAACCTCACCAACTTTATGTTAACCTTTTAAACTCATGATTTCTCAGGTATCTAAGCTTATCATGGAAAACATGCAAATGGGGCTTCACTGTAACTTTTGACCCTGCTTTACCGGAGTCGTAGTCTCGACCTATCTTAAATAAACAGCTTTATGATTTCAATATCAAACTAAGACTTTTATTTAAATGTAAGACAATATCATTTCACCATGACTTTCCGCTGCAACATGAATGGTATTATGTTTTAAATGACGTTTGAATTTAATAGAAGTTGTTCTATATATCTGCGACTATGATTCCGTCTCGCTTACACCCAAATCCGTTGACCGGGGTGTGACACCATAAGTTCTAGATCATCAGCATCAATATATTCATAGTCTTCACCTGTTCACTCAGCACTAGTCAACTTTCCAGCTACTAGCCCATCGTATGAAGAAAACATTGCTGAAAACAGAGCCATGAAATCGTTTGTAGTTTTGGCGAAAAGAGCATTATGATTTGGTATAGAAGCAGATTGATTGGAGTAAACTAGATATGTCACTGTAGCCTTTTGAGTATAACTCCCACCAGAAGAACCCCGAGATACACTAGCATGACCACTCGATAAATTTCCAACATAAAAAGCAGTAGTTGGTGGGTTTGTGCTAGTTTTAGCTTTAGCATGCATTGTCGAAGCATTTTCACCTAAATAAACATCCGGATTTTGAACTTGTGCTGGAAAAGTCTTCACTCGCATCATATCTAGTTCTCTAGCTAACAAATTTCTTGTTAGGTCATCATACAAAATCTCATCAAAACTCTTATCATGAGTTAATAGCAGAAAATAGCCTTCCCACTTTGCTGGTAAAGCATCTATAAGCTTTTCTTTCAATTCACCTGCCTCCTTTTTCACTCCAACTATTTCTAGCTCACTCACCAAGTGTGATAACCTTGATATTAGATCATTGATTGTCTCATTTTGAACGTGACAAAAGTTATCGTACTCTCTCAGCAAAACCTTCTTTTTGCTTTTCTTGTATTAACTGTTGCCTTCACATCTATTACATAACGCATCCCACAATGTTTTTGATGTTGTATGCCTTTTAAATTGATTTAGGATATCTTTTGGAAGAGCCATTGACAAGTTAGAATACGCCTTTTTTCCAGTTTAAATGCTTATTTCTCAGCATCATTCATTTTATTGTAAGGCTTCACTTGACCAACAAATTCTCCACTTGTGAACGTTGGAACTTCATACCCATCAAGCATAGGAGTCCATACGGTTACATCCGTCACACCGATATACGATTCATAACGAGTCTTCTAATTATGGAAATCTTCAAATTTCATCAACTTAGGAACTTTATTCGTTGTTCCTATCTCGTTATCGTAGTTCGTTAAGGCTTGAACGGTTGTAGATATTACAGCATAGGCTTGGAACGGATCCATGATGAATATCTAAAAAACCGCTCAAACGTACCAAAATGTCGATCTACGTACCAGAATCAAACCCAATGTACCATTTCTCATAGTGTACCACACTCGGACCAGAATAACAAAGGCGTACCACCTGCAGATCAATTTCTCTACGTACTAAATTTGCAACGGATCAGACTAGTACGACGTAACTGCCAACATACCAGTCAGTAACTGCCATAAAACAACGAAGGAGATTGCCTTACGGACCAAGTGCAACGTACCACAAACACGATGAAGATTTTTGTATGGATCAGCGTCGTACCAAAGTGTTCTTGAGCCGGACCAGAAGCGCACCAAGTGAAACATGACTGAATTTGACTGTTTTTGGTTTTTCGGACGTGAAATTGACACAGCACTCAACGAAAACACTCACGGATCATTTTGGAAGTATATTTCGAATAGATTGGACGTAAAACCGAGAAGAAATGATGAAATTTGAACCAAAAGCGTTATTTCTCTCTCTAGAATCGAAAAAACCGACCAGAGATCACAGCAAAATAGCAATCTAGCTCTGATACCACTTGTAAAACACTGGACTGGATCTTACTAATGCATGATATCGATCAATTCGATAACACGATGTAAATAAACGTTTCGTTTATTGATAACCAAACTCAAGAGTACAGAGAGCAAACACTATAGAAACCACATAGTTAAGACTTCAACTCTCGCAACTACTCTCAAACACAGAGCTTAAACTATTTATACCAATCTGCCCGGCGTAACAATTAACCCACGTACCAGGTGGTCCGTGGCTGCGTACCACCTGGTCCGTCCACTGGTACTCCGGGAGCAGATTATACAAAATGACTAATAACATAGACAAAACACTGAGACCTAGCATTAGACAACCTAACATGTTCTAACATTTGATGGCCTTCAGCAAAGAAGTCTTCACCTGGAAGTTCAGGATCATCTTCAATTTTCACATCTCTCTCTTCAGTACACAGAAATGCAGATTCATCAGGATAATCTGCTCCCCAGACATAACTTTCCCCAGTTTCAGAGACCAATGCTTTAGAATCTTGATTCGAAGCGTTTGCATTTAAACTTGACTGAGTAGAATTGCTTCCTGATGCTTTTGAACTTTGAGCTGCATACTTCTGAAACAATTTTGAAGTTTCTTGCTTCTTTGCATTATTGCATTCCTTTGCGAATTGACCATAATTCTGATAATTATAGCAACGAACTTTGGATTTGTCGAATCCAAGATTTCCCTCAGGATTTAAATCTTTGTGTCCCGTTCTTTGCATATATTTCTTACCTCTCCGAACAAGCATTGCCATGGACCAATTGATGTCCATAAGTTCTAGATCATCAGCATCAATTTGTTCATAGTCTTCATCAGTTAACTCAGCACTAGTCAACTTTCCTACCACTACCCCATCATATGAAGAAACCATTGTTGAAAACAGCGCCATGAAATCATTTGTAATTTTGGCAGAAAAAGCATTATGATTTGGTGCAGAAGCAGATTGATTGGAGTAAACTGGATATGTCGCTGTAGCTTTTTTAGTATAACTCTCACCAGAAGAACCCCGAGATACACTAGCATGACCACTAGATGAATTTTCAACATAAAAGGCAGTAGTTGGTGGGTTTGTGCTAGTTTTAGCTTTAGCATGCATTGTTGATGCATTCTCTCTAAAATAAACATCCGGATTCTGAACTTGTGCTGGAAGAGTCTTCACTCGCATCATATCTAGCTCTCTAGCCAACAAGTTTCTTGTTAGGTCATCATACAAAATCTCATCAAAACTCTTATCATGAGTTAAAAGCAGAATATAGCCTTCCCACTTTGCTGGTAAAGCATCTAGAAGCTTCTCTTTTAGTTCACCCGCCTCCTTCTTCACTCCAACTATTTCTAGCTCACTTAACAAGTGTGATAACCTTGATATGAGATCATTGATTGTCTCATTTTGGACGTGACAAAAGTTATCATATTCTCTCAACAACACCTTCTTTTTGTTTTTCTTGTATTGTGCATTGCCTCACATCTATTACACAACGCATCCCACAATGTTTTCGATGTTGTATGCATTTTAAATTGATGCAAGATATCATTTGGTAAAGCCATTTATAAGTTAGAATACGCCTTTTTCTCCAGTTTAAATGCTTCTTTTTCAGCATCATTCATTTTATTACAAGGCTTCACTTGACCAACAAATTCTCCACTTGTGAACTTTGGAACTTCATACCCATCAAGCATAGGAGTCCATACAGTTACATCCATCACACCGATATACGATTCATAACGAGTCTTCCAATTATGAAAATCTTCGAATTTCATCAACTTCGGAACTTTATTCGTTGTTCTTATCTCATTTTCGTAGTTCAGTAAGGCTTGAACGGTTGTAGATATTGCAGCAAAGTCTTGGAACGGATCCATGATGATTTTCTAAAAAACTACTCCAACGTACCAAAATGTCGAACTCAGCGTACCACTTCTCACAGCGTACCACACTCGGACCAGAATAACAAAGGCGTACCACCAGCGTATCACTTTCCTCACAGACCAGATTTGGAACGGATCAAACTGGTACGACGTAACTGCCAACGTACCAGTTAGTAACTGCCACGGACGAACAAAGGAGATTGCCATATGGACCAAGTGCGGCGTACCACGAACACGATGAAAATTTCTATACGGACCAACATCGTACTAGTGTGTTCTTGAGCCGGACCAGATGCGTACCAAATGAAACTCGACTAGTACAGGCCTCTGGGAAATGGTGGTAGTGGTGGCATGAAGAACAATCTGGCAACCTGGCTGAGTGAAGCCATGAACGTCTGAAATATCCTCATCGTATCCTCCATAGCCTGCATGCGCATCTGGAGCATCTCCACGATCAACATCATGGTAGTGGTCGAGTCAGAAACATCAGTAAGGTTCGCGTGAAAAGAATCCATAGCAAAACCGGTAGCAACGGCATGATCCTCGATGGAAGTCAGGTGTGTCTCAAGAGTCTGGATGGTGTGATAAGATAACAATCAACGAAGCTCAACAATGACTCGACGAATGTCATCATCATGCCCAGACAAATGTGACAGAATGGAGAGGAGTTCAGGCAAAAGGACAGGAATATCATCATAGATGGGTGCAGTACGAGCAGCTGCTGAAGCGGACGACTCTCCTACTTCATGGACAGAAAATCAAATGGTGGCTCAAGGACATATGAAACAAATGGTGGCTCAAGGACAGATGAAACAATGGGCGGCTCAGAAATGCACTGCCTTTTGGGGGCAGGCTCATCAACAGGGGCAGTGGACATAGGACGAGTGCGAATGACAAATTTTCTAGGTGTATGCTTTAACCTATGACCACCTGGAGCAAGACAGTAGAGACGATGAGACGGTGTAGGGGTAGACGAAGGGTCAAGAACTCGTGTAGGAGGGTGAGATACAGGAAGGTCAGGGATACAAAAAATGGGATCAGGAACCGACATCACAGCGACGGGAGGGTAGAAAGTAGTAGGGATGGTCTCCTCGGGCTCATCCTCGTAGAACTCGTCATCTGACGTAATCGGATCCCAGTTGTCCTTCGTAGTGTCAACCTGAGTCGAATGGTCGTGGAAAGGTGCAGTCTCTGGGATGGGTGAAGACGGCGTGTAGTCTGGCGACCTAGGCACATCATCAGGTGAAGACGGAGTATAGTCTAGCTCTGGCTCAGAGTCAGAAGGTATCACAACGATTTCCTCGCTTGCCATGCTGTGACCATTACAAGTTACAACAATATTATATATAATACTTATGTTAGGCAATCAACTTAGAGAAAGCACATTGGTTTGCAAGTTGGCACACATACAAGGCAATGCATGAATGCACACACACACAAATGAATGATGCAGAGCTTAGGTTATAGACTAGGTGCAGACCGATGCATCCTAATTCACAGGTTTTATGACACTAGAACTGTTGATGTGCCTAGGTGTAATGCGTCTAAATCTCCAAAATGATAAGTTTTCCAAAAGACATAGTCATGAGATTTATAAATATAACTACCCTAAGGCGTAATGCGTCTAAATCTCCAAAATGAAATGCATGAACACACGACAGACAGACCATGATATGACAAGCAGGATCGGAACAGAAAAACATGGAGTTGCAGTCTCTAATCATCTGAGAATTCAAGAATTTAAAAAGTGAACAGAATTGTTGGTGAGTTCACAGGTTTTATGACACTAGAACAGTTGGAATTTATGTTTGAAAATGTTTAGTCTGTCAGAATATTAGTTTATTTGACACTGTTGTTGAAAAGATTAATCATGAACCTTGAATTCAAAACTAACCTGTTTACCCACTCCTGATGTTCTTCCCCAAGAACACCGAATAACCAGAATAACAAATGTACCCCTTGACTATAACCATGGAGTCATGACTGGAGCGACCAAGTCAGGGCAGGGTCGTAAACCCAAATATATCTACTCACAAGCTATCGTTTCGAATGAACTAATTGAACTCAATTAATAGTAGGACTTAGGCATATAACATGAATCAACATGAATACACAGTTTGGGGATATGAAAAGAACATGCAATCAATACTTCTTACAGTTATCATAATATCTGACATAAATGAAATTGAAAAGTAATCATTGAATTCTCCCCCAGGTTAGAAAACAGAAATGTAAAAGGGGCCGTGAAGACTCACATGATTGAAGATGGATGACAAATATGATTGGTTGAACTTAGCCTAGCAGACGTCTACAAAGTAATGTTATGACGTATTAGGGTTTGGCTATCTTGAGTTAGTGAATACGTCACTCAATGTTCATGGTTAAGTCTCGTCTGTTGTTACCCGATGACGGTGATGGAAATCCTAAGACATTATTTATTGGCTAATAAATAATATTGAAGTTAGTGGAATTTATTACCTATTTGAATAAATAAATAATAATTAGATTTTCGCGTTTGAAAAATAAATATTAAATAATATGGATTATTTTTCTTTAAACGTTAGGAGAATTATAAATATTAAATTTATTAAATATTTGTAAGGTTTTGGACCCTTTCGATTAATAAATAAAATCTTTCATTTATTAATGTTCGAACGCGCGTATTATACCACGCGTCAATACACGGTAGAAGTCGCGTCTTACGAAAAGAATTTCGATATTTGAAAATATGTCTATTTGTATGAAGAAACGTTTCCAAAAATATATGAAGTTATATTTTGGTAAAACCAAGTTTTTGTTCGTCCGGTAGTTATCTGTTTCACCGGTTTGACTGGTTTTGTGACGTTTTAAGTTTTCTTAACACTTAGGATTTGTTAGTAGACTTGTTCTAATGTGTTTTAGGGTTCTAAGTTGCCAATTTAATCGGTGGAAGTTTAACTTGTAAAATTCGATGCTTTCGAGTTACCGAAAGTTACAGTTTTTGTCCGTTTTGCTTATAAAACATGTTTTTCCAATTTTGAACTTTATTATAAACCATTTTTTATATGTCAAAATAAGCATGTTTCATATTCTGGACTAGATTCAATTCTTAACCAAAAATATGTTTTATTTTTTACCGAAAAGTCGTAGTTACGATATTTAATCGTTTTGTTTTCAAGTGTTTAACTTCTCAATCATTTTGTATGTTTGGTAAATATCTTTGGCATCCCTAATAATACATCACAAGTCCTAATTGGTCACAAGTTTATCACAAGGTTTTATGCTTAATTTCTCATGAGCATAAATGGTATTTTTATAAAAATTCCATGTTTACATTTCTTTAGAGTTTCATGGTTAGATCTTTGTTAAACACTTTTATGACTCAAAATCATTTTGTATACATATTTTACACCAAGTTAAGTGTTCCAAAATATTTTTGACATACAAGAAATAGTAGTTGTCCAAACTTGGTCACTAAAGTGGCACTTTTTAACAAACATACAAGTTATGTTTTATTTTTAGTCAAATAATCAAATTTAACATGAACTAGTTTCCATCATGAGCACATAACCATACTAACATACATGCTTGCTAGCAAGTCATACAACAACCAAATCAAGACTTATCATGAACACGACATGTGACATATAAATATGAAGATTTATAGAAAAATAAGCAAAGAAAGTAAGTTTCTTCACTTATAGTTTTCCGGATCGGTAAAGGATTTGATGGGTTGTTAAATAAGCTTCCAAGTTTAGCTCCTAACCCACCCTTGATCTTTGATTTAGATGGAGACGATGATGAAAGGATGAAAGATTTGTCATGGATTTTGACAAGAAACAAGAGGTTAGAATGGTTGCTTATGAAAGAAATCAAGAAGGAAATGAAAGAATAATGGAGATTTAGAAGTTAGAGATGATTTACCTTGAACAAGGAAATGATTAGAAGCTAGAATGTGTGGTGGTTGATGGTGAAAAAGTGGTGGTTGGCGGTGGTGTATGGTGGGCCGAGAGCAAGAGAGAGATGAGAGAAAAAAGTGTGTTTGTTTCTTGGAGTTGTGAATGGTGAAATGAGATGGTTAAGTGGTTATATGAAGTGGTCAAGTGATGGTGGTTAGGTGGAATTGGGTTCGGTTTTAAGTGAGCCGAGAGAGGGAGGTGGTTCGGTGGTGGTTTGAACCGAAAAGAGAAAGGAGAAAAAGAATGGACCAAGGCTTGAGTTCTCTTGTGTTAGGAGCTTGAAATTTGAATCCAAAAGTGTGGTTGTGGGTGTGGTTGGGCCGGCCAAGAGGAGGGAGAGACAAGAGGACATAGGGGTGGCTAGGGGGACAAGTGTGTTGGGTGTGTAAGTGGTTAAAACCATTACCCAAAGGATCTTATGTTGGTTGTGTACTTGAGCAACCAAAATGTTTAGTATCTAAATGGCAAAATGATTTAAACATGTGCTCATAGGAAGTTAGATCCAACAAGTGTTTTGGTGGTTTGATTACAAGGGAAAGGTTTAGTTAGGGACTTGGTTGCCTTGGTTGGGGAATTCGGCTAGAACCGAATGGAAGGGAGGAGGAAAGGAAAACCGGAAGAAAAGGGAAAAGGAGGGGAGCCGTAGGCTCGAACTCGGGACGGCCGAGAGAAGAAAAAGAGGGAGGAGAAGAGTGGGCTCGGGCCGTCTGGGCTATGGGCCGGAAAAAAAGAAACGAGCGGGGCTAGGCCGAGAGGAAAGGAGAAAAGAAAAAGAAAAAGAAATGGGCCGGTAGGCCCATTGGGCTCACTAGGCTGAACCGGGTCTCGGGTCGGGTCGGGTTGAGTCCGGGTCGATCCAACGAGTCCAACGACACTTTGTTTGGGTAGAAACGATAAACGGATAGAAAGTCGGTTTTTGGCTCGATATCGAATGATTTATATATTCGTATAAATCGATAAAATAAATAAGTGTCAGGTTTAATTGGAAATGTCACAAGTCTTGATTTGTTTGATGTTTGATTATGGACATTGAGGTACTAATGTTTAGATTTACAAGTCTCGCTCAATGTGAGCGTTTATTGTTTAATGTTTTATTTTAGATGAGAATATTTTTAGGAGTAAATCTAATAATTGTTTGTCTCGAATTGTCGTTTGAATAAACGTTTCGATGAAATACGTTTGACATTACGTAATTGTTAGAAAAATATAAAATGTTCTTTTTATATTTTAAAGTTCCACAAATTAATATTTATGAAATTTTCTTGTTATTGAAGTTCCATTTTGAATAGTTGCGGAACTTTGATTGATTTCCATTACGGGTAATTGTTGTCGGACCTAGATTGTCTGTGTTTGCACTTAAGGTCATCTTGTTTAGACAAATTAGCCTAATGCACATAGAATCACAGTTAATTGCACATAATTATAATATTAATGTATACCTGGATAGTACGAGTTGTCACAACTTCTCTCAAGCAAAAGAGCTTAAACTATTTATACTAATCTGCCCGGCGTACAAATTAACCCACGTACCAGGTGGTCCGCGGCTGCGTACCACCTGGTCCGTCCACTGGTATGCTAGGACCAGATCTTACAAAATGACTATTACATAGACAAAATACCTAGACCTAGCATTAGACATCATAACATGTTCTAACATTTTGCATGGAACACAGTTGATGATATCATGAATTCAAAATACTTTGTGAAAGTCACAAGTATAGTCACATAAAAAAAATATGTGAGACATATCTGAATATGTCTGATAGTGTGGGTACACTGGTCAAAGAAAATCTAATCAATATCTTAACATATCTAGATGTTATGAGTATAATTCAGCCAGAGTTTAAAGTTGGACAAATTATATCTGCAATCGACATGGCTTTTGTGCTACAATAATTGAAATTAAAGTGTAGTTCAGCGCGTTGTGACCAATATGATCCCAGATAGTGATCTTTCTCAAACAAAAAAATTGAGTGTAATTCAGTATTGCATTTATGCTTTCATTTCAGAAAAATTCAAAAAGATTTTCGATGTGTTTTAGCATAACTTTGAAAAATCAAAAAGATTTTAGGTGTGATTTGATCTAAAGTTTCTAAAAGCCAAAGAAAAATTATTTCTTATTTTTTTCGATCGATCAACACTTGATACAAAAACAAAATTTTGATATCAATATCTTAGATTCTCAAAGAGAAGTTTTGCGTCAAGATTAAATTAATTTTTGTTAAATCAATATAAAAAAAACCACACTTTGTCTTCTAAAGTTGCAGGTTCTGTGTGTCAAAGACTCAAGCATGGTGAAAGGGGGAGTTTGATGTATCTTTCACAAGTGGATCTTGAAGTTCAAAGATTGTTTATGTTTTGAACCAGCCATGCAAGCTCTTTTTCTGACGAGATTTCAAGTTGAAGATCAAATGCAGCAATGTTGAAGATTGAAGACTAGAGATTTAATTAGAATAGATACACTACACGTCAAGTTGAAGATCGAATGCAGCAATGTGTCTCGTGTATTGTCTCTATGTAAGAGCATATGTGTGATTCTTAGGGGCAGTGTACCAATTGGTACGCCCGTACCAATGGTACAGAGGATGGTACGCAGGCCAGTAAGTAACACCTATAAATAGGTTGACTTGTTTAGAATGCTGTGAACTCAGAGTGATGTCTTACATTCTGTGTGTGTGTTTCTGTGTGTAATCCTCTCAAGCTTTCAATCAATACAAATCATATTTATATTACTTTTGATCTCGTTTCATCTCGATATCACTAGATTAGCAAACGATCCGGTCGCTCCACATCTTTACAGTGGAGCGCCCGGTGCATCCAATGTTCCCACCAAGCATGTAATTGTCGTTTGCTGTCTTCTTTTGCTAATATGATGTTTGGGGAACCATTCTTGACCACGTTATGTGGATTGGTAATAAAAATTGACTTTGACTTCTATTAAACTTTCATGGTTTTTAATGAATCTGCCTTACTTTGTTATTGTTTATTGTTTCTGATTGTGGTTCATTATATGAGTGACTTGCTATCTCTCTTAAACAATAATGCATGGCTATGAAAATGAATACATGGATGCATGATCTGAGACTAAGTGGATGGTGATTTAGCGGGGCAAACAATTGTTGCAGCCATAGTGCCTTCCTATATATAAACTCAGTTAGCTGTCAATATTGACAATTATACTACAAATGAAAATATATTCCATTTACCTCCTTCTTATGTATAAATGTGCAACAACAGGCACTTATCAAACGTTATCATGGGAATGTGACATAGAATACTAAACTATAAAATTTCACAGAAAACAACAATTAAGCTAAAAATTATAACTACCTTAAAGTGTACTTCAAAGCATACAAGTATATTACCTTTATATACATGTTCATGAAAACATAAAACATATTGATTATAAGGAACCACCATAGAAGTGCCTTGGAAACACCATATTGTTATTGTTTTTTAATGTTTTTAATATATTGTTATTGCTTTTGTCATGTGACTTTAAAAAAGGAAAGGAGATCTTATATTCTTATTATTATAAAATAAATATAAGCATTACTATTTAAATTGTGCTTAACTACTAACTCTAAAAAATGTAAATAATAAAAGCCTTTTTATTTGTGGTCTAATAATAGATACTACTCTGTTAAAAGAAAACAAAAAAAACAGATAATAATCATCTTCTCATAATTGAAACAATAAAATGTTCAATATGTTGTGGTTCATAAAGCAAGACATATATGTTGTGGTTTAGTAAAACATGAGTTGCTACTATACATACATATTTCTAATTCAAATGGGATTTATTTTCCTTCTTCAAATAATACACTATCCATTATAACGCAAAACATATATATTGTGGGTTAGTAAAACATGAGTTACTACTTACTATATAAACATAATACTAATGCATAATGTAGTTATCATACCCCTGAAGTGAAAGTATTACAAAAACATGAGATTTACTTTGTTTGCTGAGGTAAAAAATTTAACTATCAAAGTTTGTATGAAATAAAAGACTAAACACTTGATGAAACATGATTATTGATATCTTTGCTCCCTTCAATTAATTTATGTAACCGTTATTTTACCATACGAAACTGACTTCATATTAGGGAAAATTACGGTTTAAACATACAATAATCCTTTCATTAGACTATCCACATTCGTAACCAATACAATCCAATCTTATATTAAAACACTAATTTCTCTTTCTTCAATCTATTCAATCCATTCTAACTTATTTTTTTATTCACATTCACAAGCCAGTCTACCAATTATGTGGATGAATATATTTTAAACGATTATAAGGCTACCAAGCAAATAACTTGTGTCTGCCTTTTGCTCAGATGTTATATAAAATACTGATTGATGGTAACGGAGATAATAAAGAGAAGCTGGGATACGTAAGTTTTGGTTTTCACAATTAATTTGTCAACAAACATTGTACCACCCTCTTACTAATATATTTTCCTTCTAGGCTTACAAAGCCATACACTGTTTGATGTGAATGAGAAAAACTTATTTGGGTTTAATATGCTAAATTACAATGAATTTGAAGAATAGACCTTACACATTAACTAACGATTTTAAAAGAAATAAAATCGGACGTACAATACGATGCACACATACCTTCCTTTATGCTCATTATCTGCGTGTAATATCGATATAATATTTCAAAGAAATTACATGAAATGGTCCTAAGAAAACTCATACATGCTTATTATAAAAATCGTACATGTTGATTTCAAAAACCTATACAATTAATTTGAACCCAGCATGAAAAGCAATGAAATTTGATTTCTAACTATAAAAGACTAATATGAATTCCTTGCACGGCCCAAGACCCTTGCCATCTCGTTTGCTGCTCAGGCCTAGGTCGATAGTGAGCTTTAAACAGGCCCAGCAAAAGGGGGGGGGGGGGTGGATTTTTTACAGTTAAATAAACGCTGAAAAGACAGGGACTTTATCATGCCATCATTTCAAGCAGTCAGTATACAATCGCCTGTTGATCTTCAGGTTGCGTAGCCACCGGAAACACCAGGTCACCGTCCATCTCATCGCATAGAGGTAAGCACTCCACCCTTTGTACTTGTTTTTGTGTCTCATTGTCTATGTACGCCTACATTCGCTGCTTATATGGCTGCTTTTTTGAATCACCTACTTGAACGCTGATGTTTTACGTGTGTTTGTAACCCCATTTTCATAGGCTGGACTCTAAAAACTGGGAATTTTCACGCTTTACACTATATACTGTCTTGAATACATGAAATTTCGTAGTTACCTACCTTGCATGTTAAAAGAAAGGGCCTAATCTAGATTTTCATAGGTTACAATACAAAAATTGGAAATTTTACTGTTTTACGCCGTGCCCTGTCTTCAACACATGAAATTTAATAGTTACATAGCTTACATGTTAAGAAAAGGAGTCTGAATTAGATGGTTTAATTTCCCTCCTTTTCTGAACTTCCAATTAATATTAAAATAATATCAATACACGATTTTAGATTCTTAGGCAGAATCACGGACTTAATCTTCTTTCCATTTTAGTCTACAATATGTTTTGCAGCTATTATTTCTTATTTTTGTTGCCTTCACTTCCTCTGCATTATAATTAGGAAGGAATCCAAAACTGTATATTACACTTTAAATTTTGATGTTTTATAAGCATATGCAGGCTATTTTCCTCTGAATAGCAATTTGTGATAAGTTTCCACCATTATTAATGATAGATTTTGCTTACGAAATGTATCTACTGTTCAATTTGTATTTGTAGTGTTTAAATGGTTTCAATCCATTGGAGCTTACTTCAGTTAACTTAGTTTTTTGTGCTTAGTCTACTTAAGCTTATTTCATTTAAATACATTTCGTTTTTTTGTATTAGTCATTTAATAATGGTATACCTAATATGAGTGCTTAGGAACACCGAGTCAACAGAAAACATGGTCAGAGACTTCTTTGCTGCATCCCAAGCCGAGTTCATCACGGAGATCGAGGCACTAATGCACGTGCTGTATAACAACCTGGAGGAGAATAACATGATCCTCACGACTCTCCTTGCCCAACCACCTTCACCATTCCAGTACACCGTTGGTTTCCTCCTTTATGAGGAAATTCGCCTTGGTGAGACAAAGCTCGCTAAGTTACAGTGTCTGCTGAGTGAGGCGCATGCGAGGCAGCGTGAGGTGGTAAGGCGTGCAGCGTGGATGTTCCAGGCAAACATGTAGATGTTTGTTTGCCTGTTTTTTTGTAGATATGGTTGTTGGGGAAACATTGCTGCTCATGTCAGCTTTTTTAGTTATGTAAAGAAATTGTTTTGTTTGATGCTACTTCAATGTGATCTTCACCGTGTCAGTACCACTAACTATATAAATGAAATGTTCCCACATTAATATCTTTTTTTTATTGTTGCTGGTTCTACAGAATCTCATATTTCTTTTTTTTTTACTTACATTTCTAAGAGTTCTTTGACTACAACTTATAAATTAAAGAAGTTGGCTTCAGGTTTGGATTCATTTTCTGAGAATGTGGTTGGGTTTTTGATTTAGATGAGGATTTAATGGATTTGAATTCGATTCTTGCAGTACTATTCTGTTTTCTTGCTTTGTAGCCTCATCAAAGATATATCAATTAAAGGTCTAACAGGTTAGATCTCCACCATTTTCATTCCTTTAGGGTTACTTCACATGTTATCATTTTATTCTCTACGTAACATATTTACTTGGTTTTTTGTTCTGAATTTCTTTTTGTTATTCTTAATTATTCTTTAACAAACATGTTATGTTGTTTGTTGTTATATGGTTTTCACAAAATGAATATAGTATGGTTATCTTTTTAACATAAGTAACTTCATGTGTTAAAAGACTTCAAAAATCATTAGGAACTATGGAGTTCTCAATGTATTAGTAGGTAATATTGATGAAATAAGATGTGTTAATAAGCATAGAAACTTATTTTGACAAAATATGTATATATTTCAAAAGATGGTCAACATGACACTTTAAAACGTGTGTCATAAAAATAAGTTTGCAAACATTCATACAAAATATTTTAATAATGTAACTTTTAGTATGTTTAATACAACAATTATTTACCAAATCTAAGGTAGGAAATATAACTCAATAAAATCCGTTCATAACTGTTTTCACCAAAAAAAAAATTATGATAGTCACTTTGAGCCTATAACATGTTAGTTGTTAAAATAGACACTAAACATAAGAGAATTTACAATAATGAATTTTTATGCCATAAATCATATATTATGGATTTTTAGTAAAGGTACGTGTGACTAACGTTATGATGTGTTTGACATCTAAGAAACGTGTCTTAGTAAATTAACAAATCAGTTTTCAAACTCTATGCCTATATGCTCATAAAACACTAATTATATGGTGTAGGCCAGCCCAGATAGGTTTCTATTTTCTCAAACCTCAAGCCGCCCTACGAATGGGCTTTAATCCAATTGCTTTCCCAAAATAAGGACATCAAATGACGGTTAGAAGGATACTGAAAAGACAAGTCATTTAACACGCCATCATTAAAATCTGCCCACATATCTCCTCTGTACACAACCATCGGAAAACCAGCAGATAACCTTCATCTCGCCGTCGAAAGGTAATAAACCCAACTTTTGTACTTCGTTTTCTTAACTAATATGTATATACCCGCATCTTTGCTTTGCTGGATTTCATATATTTGAAAATCGATACATCGAATCCTCTGTTTTAGGAATATATGCATTCTATTTTGATTAATGAAAACTTTTGGTTCATATATATGTTTATATGGATATTGCTTATAGATTAAAGTGCAATGTTGATCTGCTTCATGCAGACATTGTAGTAATATATCATTTGTGTATAAAGAGTTTATAATTATTTTTCAAGTTATTATTAAACTATACACATACATCTGTATTAAAAATCTGGTCTTTTATGTTGGAATCAAAGAAAATTCATATGCTTAACATGCTATAGAAATATTAATTCTCTGAATCAATTAAATACTATTAAATTATATTTTGTTTGTTAGTAAAATTATTGCTTTTATTTTTAGCGCAAATATGTAGTCACTGTAAGTTGATTTAATATTTGCCTGAAGAAAAGATGGAACTAAAATCCTAAATAAGACCACCGTTCAATACCCACAAATCCATTGCAAGGAACAACAAACCACAATGGAAGATTATGTCCGTGATTTCCTAGCAGACAAAAATAACACCTATAACACAACCATCTAACCTATGATTTACCTTTTTGCAGATGCCTTATATACTGCTGCTTGATCTTATTCCAGAAAATGAAGGCACTCACGGGGTGGTTAGTTTTTGGTTTAAACAATTCACTGATTACTAAATATAATAGGACACACATACTAATATATTGCGTCAAAAGATATTCCCGCTCCAATTCACACGACACATACCCAAAAACTTTACATCTGTTCGATTTGTTGACTACCATAAAAACAAATTCACTGTCAACATCATTAACCTAGGCAATGGTCTGTGGGGAGCTGAGTATGCCACATGGATGTCTTTTATAAATAGATTTACTAGCCATGGTATACAAAAGTAATGATTAAAATGGAAGAAGCTCACAAAGATTGAAGCAGCTACGTTCAATGAAGATGGACTAGAGCTCAGAAGGAAGAGAAATGGACAGGAATTTGTTCATTCGCATGTCATTCAGGCAACTGATCAATCATATCATACATATGTGCTATCTTACTACCTATACATATAATGCCTAACATTGCACCATTATCTGCCGTTTTAAAAAATACTTAAGTGACTGCCTACTAATATAAGAATTTACCTTTTACCCTGCAGCTATTACCAAAACAATTTTTTTTCAAAATTCTCAACCAACAAGCTTCATAAGCACACCTTACATGTCAAAGTTGAAGCTGAGGACGAAACAGCGGAACCCAAGGTCAGTGATTTCAAATTCTTTGAAAACTTCTTATTCTTACTATTGATCTAAAGGTAATAACCACTTTCAAATATTGCTATGATCTCATGCATATGCTATACTTTAATAACTTATTTTGACTTTTTTGAATGGAAACTACCAAAAGGCAGAAATGCTTTGGATATAACTCATATATTTCAAACAACCCAAATTCACACAACCTTTCTATGTTATCTACTTGAACATAAGGTGCTATAATTCATTCAATGCTCATAACCTCCATTATTATTCCATATCATTACTCTTCTCCATACTAATTTAGTCATATTAATGGTGATGCAAACAAACTGTAATCATAATTTGACATGTAAAAATTAAAAGTTGGGTTTAATTATTTTACACAGTTTTTAACCATTCGAAACTGACTTCCATTAATCATAAAAGGTGGAAATTAGGTAATACTATGTTAATTAAGTTGGCTACAAGTTTAATAAAGACTTCAAGATTCTACAACTATTATGTAATACCCTTTTCAAATAGATGCTAATATGCAAAATTGTTAACTATAGATTCTACCAATACAGTTTCCACAAGGAAGTTACGAAGAGGGGTAAACACAGCTAAACTTCATGCAGTGAAAAGATGCAGTAGTCGATGTGCTTTTGGAACTCGATCCAGAAACACAGCAATAGGCTTCAGTAACATTCACTGGTCAAAGTTGGCCACTGTTCTATATTGAGAACAAAATTGAACCAGGCAGTTGGATTATTTTTACAGACCATGGGAGTACTGAACACCATCCTTACAACTGTGGAGTTACTGTGTTCACCAAATTTGATGCTGCACTATACCAAGACCTCGAACATCACTGCACCCTCTCCATGCCCACACACGTTGACAATGATCTCAGCCCATACTACTTCAAACAACTGACAACCCACAATCTGGAGAGTCATCTACTGGTACTTTGACCGACAAGACAACTATTTACTTATATCTTTTGATACATAACTATGATTAATGGTTTACTCATATCTAATAATAATAACTTACTCATGTAGTCCATTCCTAAAGCATTGTTTCATAACCACAACATCCATGTTTCCAATCAAGCAATTCTAAAGTTTGGACTAACAAAATTTATTGTTAATATCCTATGGTGTTAGAGCAAGTTTTCGTGTCTAATGCCAGGTCTTGGTGTGTGTGTGTTCGTTTTGTAATTGTATGTAATCTGGTTCCAGCGTACCATGGGGCGGACCAGTTGGTACGCCGCTCCGTGCCAACTGGTAAGTTGATTAAGTTGGTATGCTAGCCAGTAGACTATAAATAGGTTGAAGTGTTTTAGACAGAGTAAAAGAGTGAGCACTGTGAGTTTATGTGTGTGAAATCATCTGTGTTGAATCTCTAGTTTCTCTCTGTATGTTTTCCTATTGAATCAATCATAGAAACCGTTATTTACATCATTGTTCATCATATCGATTAGATCATGTAGTAGTAAGATCGGCTCGTGTCTTTACATATGGACCGGCCAGTATGGCGTCCACCCTCGATTAAGGATGAAAGCAGACTGGGCGACATTCTTCCAGAAAACGGCCTTCCTCGACACAAGCTGCTACGCTTCCAACTTCATGAGTAACGTGCCCAGCCGGATGGAACTGCCCTGTTTGATGTTTTTTAGTATATGTTGGTTTGTTTTCATGAAACTGATATACTTTGACAAACCTAAACTGTTTCTATCTTACTTCTACAACTTAGACCTACAACTGTTTTTCTAATTATATATGCATGGGATATATTATCTTTAGCAAATTCAATGAATATATGACTATTGCTAATGCCAAACAATTGTTAGAGATCTTCTTTAATTGAACTGTTACAATTTTTGCCAAGCACTGGTGTTAGCAAAACCATTTAACGTACACAACCATACTGAATATGTTGGGGTCGGTTTAAATTCCCCCCGGTAGTGCATCGCATGGGCCTGCACACTAGTAAACACTAGAGTAGATTGAATGATGTCTAAACGGTTGAACATGGAATGAAAATAGTCATAAACAATAAAATATTTAAGTAACATAACATGCATAGGAATCAACATAGAGAACATAGGGTGTCATTGATAGAAAAGTTTCAAATTCTTTAATCCAAAAAACAGTTAATAAAACTATTCAAACTGTTGCCATCACTACTATGCAAAAAGGGTACCAAAACATAGAAGTGACATACTGTTCTAAGTTTAGAAGTAATAGTGAAGAAGTACCCCAAAAAATTATGCAATCAACCTAATTAAACAGCTTTCTGGGTATATAACCAAAAACCATTAATAACAGTCCAAATACCATGCAAACTATAAGCAAGAACAATCAACACCCATCAACTTGTTCACCTACAAAAATCCCTCCCCACGCATGTACCAGAAGATGCAACGATCTCCGGTGTTCAGGTTGTGTTTGTTTAGAAAAGTTGCACAGTTCCTAGTTACAAAGAAATTTATGAATATATTTACTACATTTAAACCACAAAAGTGTTATGTAGAATTATACAATGGTTAAATGTACATTGTGTAACGTTCATTTACTTCGACTCAAACAAGTAGCACAAACACATCAGAATCTTCAACCCTCACATTGAGATTCATTATTTCTTTAACATCCGCCATATCTGCAAGTAGATGAGGTAGTTTCTGTGAATAAAAGATAAAGACAGTAAAAATCAATATTGACAAAACAGTTTAAAGTAGTATTTAAGATAAATTTGATCGGTCGGGAAATTCAGTACATATGTATGGTTGTCTTCTGTTAATGTTTACTTCCTTCTGAAAGAAAACATTTGGCTCATTTTCATCCTCAGATACAACATCTTGATCAACAATAGCTTCTTGATCATCAACAGCAGGTGGTACAATGTCATCTTCAATTGCAATTTCAGCAACATCCACAACAGGTGGGCATTGTCAGCTTCATGCACATTCTCACTATGCCATCGTGACAATAAACATTAAGACTCCAATTTTCAACATCATGAATATGGATGACTACGAAATAATTCAGCAATATAGGAACAATAGTAACAATAGCCCTCCATCCATCAATGATATATAATTCACCCTCGATTTCATCAACTAATACATCGTAACGTAAATCAGGTCTGGTATGGACAGTAATTGTATGTTGTGGTGGCACAAAGTTGAAATATTCATTAAAAGCTTGATTAGGTAAAGGCTACAATTTCAGAAATTACATTTCTGAAAAAGAATGAAACTT
The DNA here is from genome assembly GCA_039602395.1 of Deinandra increscens subsp. villosa. Lineage (NCBI taxonomy): Eukaryota > Viridiplantae > Streptophyta > Magnoliopsida > Asterales > Asteraceae > Deinandra > Deinandra increscens. The sequence goes on along the minus strand of JBCNJP010000057.1, from coordinate 297,213 downwards.
GAATTAAGATGGCAAAGAATATATATTTACCAAGAAGAATTCGTTTGGATATCGAACATACGGAAATAAACTCATCTCCATGAGAGCCAAAAACAAACAATTAAAATCAAGGATAATCAATTAGTGTGTAAAGTCTTTCCTACATATAGATCAAAGAATTAGTTATACAAATTTTGATCATCGAACATGTCACACCTCGGCCCTTGGGGCCCGAGATATCAAGGATCGTATCCATTTAACAAGTAAAAGTGAATACTTCTATTAAGTTTTTAAAGGTACAATACAATCTAGGAAATGAAATACAACATTTTTAAATAAAGATTAAAACTAGGGCGGAAGCTATTGGTCTTCTAAGGTTTTCTTCATGCTCGCGCGAGCAATTTTATGGATAATCTTCTAATCCAAGTCTTCAAAAGCTAAGTACCCGATACATGCTCAAAAAGATTTTTTGTCAACTAAAAAGTTGAGTGGGTTCATGAGTTTTGTTAGAAAAAATCATTGAGTACAAAATATGTTTATCGTATCGTTTGTCAGAAATGTATTTATTGGGCATATGCCAAAATATGTTTTGTCGTAGCATATGCCAAATATGTTTATCGCTGACTTTCCCAAAAGTGAGTTTTATCGTATGTTTACCCAAAATGTGTTTTATTTTTTTATTGCCCGTCGACCATGGGAGGCAATGGAATTAAAATATTAGTATATATTCCACAATCAACCATCCTCTATCCGTCGTGATAGTTTCTCAATTGTTATGCGCGACCACTCGCCAGTAGAGTCTTCCCGAAATTAAATGTAAAGAAGTGAACAAAGGTCAAAATGTCGTCTCTTGTGAGGGAGCCCCATTCTTGGGCACACAAGGACATGGGGGCATTATCCACGGCTTCTATACCAAGAAACTAAGATTATGTACGTGCGTGACTAGCCAGGGTAAGTATCACTAGTCTGTAGTACTCATTTCATGTATCGAGCATCCAAACAATTTATCAAATAATGTATTCAAGCAAGTATATGTACGATAAGTAAGAGAAGGAAATAAGGAGCTATGTATCACCCCAAAAGTATAAAAGGGAGAAAGTAATATGACTCACCTAAGCATTTGCGTTTCCAAAATTGTTTAAAAGTCTTGGCTTTCCAATACCTTGCACCTAAAGTAATGACTAGACCAAATAAATTATGGATTTTGGGTATTCAACCCATAGTTTGCGTTTTCCATGTTCGATTAAGATTTTAGTTGATTTTAAGAAGGTTTTATGATTCAATTTGGTTAATTTAGGGATATGTGACTCAAGTTTATATGTGATTCTAATATGTTGATTCAAAGCCGATATAGTTTCCATATGTGTTTGGTTATTTATGATGGTAATAGGTTATGGTTAAAATGTGAGTTTTGGGCCTCAAGCCCAGTAGTGAAGTGTGTATTATGGATCCGGTTTATGTTGTCAAGATTGGGCCGTAGGCCCAATGGGTTTTAAGTTGGTTTTGAGTGGGTTTTGGTTTGGTAATCACAAATTGGGTCGTAGGCCCATTAGGTCCAAGAATAGTTTTCATGGGCCTTGATATTTACTAAATACAATATAAAAATACTAGTTTAAATGACGTGAGTTGGATTAGCATGGGTACGGTTTATAAGTTAGTTATGGGTCGGTTGGACTAAAAAGCGTATGGGCTGATACAAGTGTTTTATCGAAATCGTTGGGCCGGTTACAAGGTAGTCGGCCATAGCCCATTTTGGTTTTTGTTAAAAGCAGTGGGCCGTAGCCCATTTAGGTTTTAGTTAATATAGTGGGTCGTAGACCATTTGGGTTTCAATTGGAGACAGCCATTACCATTAGTTAGTTAGGTCAAAAAACATTAGCGAGCCCAGTTACCATTGTCTTGGGCTTAACCTGTATCGGTTTGCAAACCTTGACCCATTTGCACGTTATGACTACCCATTTATAGAATACCAAAATGATTTCATAAATCCTTAAATATTCTTTGGATCAAAATGTTATGATTTGAACCGGTTGGTTAAGAGAAGGTGATTTCTACGGTTTTGGTCCATAACCCAATTGAAGTAAAAGTTTTTAGAAAAAAAATGAGATTTTACATGGATTTTGGGTAGCGACCCATTTAGGTGTGTTTGGGCTGAATTGAAAGGTTGGTTTAGCATAATAATTTTATAGAAACCTAAACGGTGACGGGTTTCGGTTTTAACTAAAACCATGGTGGTTTTTTAACCCTTTGATGTTCAGTCATAATCATGCATAGATTCCAGGGTTTACTCCATGAGTATACAACATTAACATGCATGTCCATTTTGGTGTTTCTAACATTTTAACATGTTTTAGTGTTTAGTCTAGATCTTAACCGCTGAAAACGCGATAGCGATGGATCGTCTACTCAATCTAGCTATTTCGAATACAAAGATGTAATTAATGATTGTATATTGATCACCACAAAACAAAGTTTACAATCTAAAATCACTCAAAGAAAATACACCTCAGAGACACACACACTCACTCAAATCTCTTTCTTCAAATACAAAGAAACAATGTATTTATACTCTTGCTACTGTCCACGAACTGAAATCCCACGAACTCATAGTTCGTGGGTCACGAAGTCATACTTCGTGGCTCACTTTATGGGCATCACCTTTTGCATGTTCGACTTGTTCAGATACTTCACATGACTAACCGATTATGCTCTAACAAACTCCTCCTCCGCGTGTGAAGTATCTGGTTCATCCCATAGACTTGTATCATCAAGCAAACTTCCCCTCAACTTGATGGTTAGCCTGATCTTGAATACTTGACGATGCACAGTGTGTTTCATCTTTATCAACAACTTCAAAAGACTTGAAGTTGTGACATTCTTCTTCACTTTAGTACATTTCCAATCATAAATAATCTTGGCGCAAAACGTCTCTTTGAGACTCTAAGATATGAATTTTAAAAATTAATTTGTATTCCGTGTCGATTAGATCGAAAACAAAAACAAAATCTTTTTGGTTTTTAGAAAGTTTATATCAAAACAAACCTAAAATCTTTTTGATTTTTCAAACTTATGCTAAAACACATCGAAAATCTTTTTGTTTCTGGAATTAATTGAAATTACAATACAGAACCAAACTATATTTTTGATTTGAGAAAGTGTTTATACATGGTTCTACATCGTCATGTGAAGTATTGAATACAAGACGAAACATACAAGTATGTTATGGTCCGAACTCAGGCCGAACCTAGAGTTCGGACTGGATCAAACAGGTCCGAACCTGAGGTTCGGACTAGCGAGATTTCATGTGTATAAATAGCAATTTTGTAATAGAGTTTAAGAACGGCTGCGGGTCATATTCTCTGTGTACTCTGTGGTTCTCTCAGTGGTTAATACAAGTCATTTGTATTTACTCTTTGTGTTCTAGCTCGTATAACATTGATTTTATAACAGTTAAGTAGACGATCCACACGTTCAAGCAATTTCAAGTGGTATCAGAGCATTTGGTTTGTTCTACTGGTCGGAAATCTCTGTTTTTCGTAGCTTTGACTAAAAATTCAAAATTTTGCGAAAATGAGTTGTATTTTTGAGTTCGTTTGATCATCTCGAGTGTGCTTCATATCGAAAATTCATTTCTAAATGTCCGATTTTCAAGCGTTTGCGGCTATTCAAAATTCGGTTCAGACTACGATGCAAACGATGATGAACTATGATAATGAAATTGGAACAAGTCAGAAAGTTCCTAAATTGTTCAAATTGGAAGATTATCATAGTTGGATTACACGGTTTGAAGCATATGTTTCTGCAAATGATATTGATATGTGGCTGTCGTATTCTGAGCCATATGTTTATTCTAAAGGTGAAGACGGGTAACCAATTCTTCAAAGAAAGCTTTCAGGAGAACAAAAGAAAGCGTATCAAGCTGAAAAGAAGGCATATGGTACTTTAACAATGGCATTGCCTACAAATTTATTACATCAATTCTCAAGTAACTAAAAAGCAAAGAGTTTGTGGGATGCTTTAGAAAAGCGATGTGAAGGCAATGACCAATATAAGAAAAGTCTACAAAAGGTGTCGAAGAAGGAATTTGATAGTTTCAAGCATTATCAAAATGAATCGATTCCAAATCTGATTGCAAGATTTGCTCATTTAATGAGTGAAATGAAGTTGGTGAATCTTACAAAAGATGAAGCTGAAAAGAAAGAAAAGATTTTGGAAGCTTTACCAGAGAAATAGGAAAATTATGTGATGATGGTCAATCATGATAAAGATTTTTCAAAATTGTCATTTAATGATCTGATTCAAAGAATCCAAGCCAGGGATATGGAGTTAAAGGTGAATAAGTCACTGCCTGAGCAAGTTCAAAATCCTGTAGTGTATTATGGTAACAATGATTCAACTCTGAATGCTGGAAAATCTAATATTCTTAGTTCTGCACCTCCTACAGCATTTCTGGCAGGTAAATCTGAAACTCCAAGTTATTCTTCTGTCGGTTGTATGGTTTTGATTCCTAGTTCTTCGACTCAAAGTGCATTGTCTGTTCAAACTATCGATGATTATAATGCTTTGATGTCTGCATTAGTCTCTTCATATTTTGATGTTATCACTGGTGCTGTGAGTAATGCTAAATTGGCAAATAAAGATTACGATCAAATTGATTATGATCATTTGGGGGAAATGGATCCGAATTGGCAGTATGCTATGTTGGTTCGAAGAACGAAGAAATTTTTCAATAGAACTGGTAAGAAGAGATTGAATCAGGATGGTAAGATTGGTTTGGACAAGTCGAAGGTAAAATGTTATAAGTGTTCCGTCTATGGTCACTTTTCACGAGAATGTCCAAGTTCAGCAGATAATAAATTGAAAACTAGTCAACATGCACATTTAGTTTTCCATCCATCAAATGAAGCTGATAAAGTTGAGAAGAAATCTGTTACTTTTGCTAATAATCTGACAGAAACATTCTGGCATCCAGATGAATTTGCCTGGAATGCAGATTCAGCAGCTAAAAAGAATCATGCTCCATTTAGCATTGCTTTGACTGCTCGTCATGATGATAATGACAGTTTTCTGACTAATTTTGATTCTTATTCAAGTGCATCTTTGGTTTTAGAAGAGTTATCTAAGACTTCTGATAGTTTAAAGGTTGAGGAGTCTAAATGTTTTGAATGTGTAAAATTACACAAAACAGTAGTACATTTTGAACAACGTCTTCAAACATCAACTAAAGAGATTGTGGTGCTAAAGAAAGAGTTGGAAGATTTTCAAAAGAAATATTATGAATTAGCTCATGTTCATGAAAATGTTTTAAAAGAAAAAGCTCAATTGGCTGAAGAGTGTGAGAAAGCCAAAACTGAAGCTTTAGACGCAGCTCAAGATTTTGAAAATTTATTTGAGAAGAGTTATCCGGTTCAGCAAAGGTATGAGGAAGCTACTGCTCTTATTGCTAAAACTGTTGTTACTGTTGAAAAGCTTCAAAACAAGATTTCTATGCTTCAAGATGAGAATGTTCTTTACAGAGACAAGTTCATCAAGGCACAAAAGGAGGTGTTTGAGGGTCAACAGAAGATTAATAATTTGAAATTGGAAATTTTGTAGTTGAAGAAGCAAGTGAAGAATTGCGATTTGTCACTGACATTGCTAAATTTCTTACACAAGCAGGATAAGAGTTCGAGGAATTCTAAGGCAGATGATGTTCACTTGGAACCTCAACCAGTGGATTTAATTGAATTTACTTCTGCTCTGCTTGATCCTAAAGCTGAAGTGCATGATTATTCAAAATTTGCAAATCCATCCAAGAAGAACAAGTCTAAGTCTAAGAAAAGAGAAAAGTTTTTGGGTGAAGCTCCAAAATTTGTGTCAAAGTCTGTTTTGTTGGAAAATGAAAATGTGTTTGATAAGATTGCTTCGAGTTCTTCATCTGCAACCGAAGAAGAAAAAGGTTTGATTGAGAAGAACAAGCTAAAGGAAATCAAAGCCAAATTCACAAGCGAAGCTAAGGCGAGAGAAGCTTCGGGTTCTTATTCTAATTCTTTAAAGCATCAAGGATTCAAACACAAAGGTTTAGGTTATGAAGTGAAGAAAGAACTGATTCAAACAAAGAAACCAGTGCAGGCTGCAAAGGTTCCTCAAGCAAAAGTTGCAAAGAAATCATCACGTCAGAAGGCATTTTCTTATTATTCTGGAAGATCGTCATCTTCAAGAAGTCCATCTCCTAGGTATGATTCTTTTGATGGTTTCTTTGATAACTTTGATTCTGAACATTCATCTGGTTTTCAAAATTCAAAACAATTTTCAAATGTTTTTAGAGAACGACTTTGTTATTTATATCGTCAACCGGGACATCTAGCTGCTGATTGTCCGACGACTGCATATATCCACAAAACTGCAAAATATGTGGATAACAAAGGTCAAATTTTTTATGAACCTTGGTCTCCAAAGATTAAATCAACTCGTAAATCATCTTGGTGTAAATCAAGTACGTAAGTTGACTCTGAATCTGGTTCTGATCAAAACTTAAAAATTTTACAAATGTGGAAACCGAAAGCTGTTTCCAAGGCCAACAGTGACTATGTGGAAGACACCGGGCGACCCGACACTATTGAATCGGGTCGATCCCAGAGCGCCTAATGATTTATTTGGTGTCAGCAGGTATTTCAGGTAGACCTTTCGGTGATTGGGAAATTGCTGATTGTGAAATATCTGTTCTAATTAAACTGATTTTAAATTCAGTTTTGTTTTCAAACGGCTAACCTGCTAGTATTCGTGTTGGTTGATCAATTTTTCTTATTTTTCACTTCGTCTCGTTCTGAGGGGAAGTTTGTTTTTGCAAAAATCCAAAAATAGTGTGCTGTTTTTCAAATGTTAAAAATGAAAATCTATAAATAGAGTTGTCATTTTTAGGGGAGAGAAATTTGATAAAGACAAAAAAACATTGAAAAATGCAAAAATCCAAAAACCTTGAAACTTGAGAAATTGTATCCGACATGATTGGGAAATGATGGAACATTGGCTGACAATGTCTGACTCATGGATAAAATAGATGAAAAAGCCATAAGACCATTTGATCGATGTGTAAGGTAGGCTCGGCAAATCAGAAAGTATACGAATGTGATATACACTAAATCAAATCTGATGCTTGATCTAGTGGACAACATCTTGATGCGTATCTCAAGGTATATCAAGAAAAAGATATGTGAAAAATAAAATGAGAAGTCACTGTGTATACATGTGTTTATTTTGCAAACATTTAAACTTGTTTAATTTTCTTTATTTTGTCAAACGATCAGCACTTTCTCTGCGTGTCCACAAGACCGACCTGATTGTTGTTCGTTTGACGTTCTGCTTTATATTCTTTGGTGTTTCGTATAATTCATCGGACTTTCTCTGCGTGTACGGGAGTACCGACCTGATTGTTTTTGAGTTATCCAACTTCAACTTGTTTTATTTTCTTATTTTGTTAAATCTGAGGCCTTATCTGCGTATCGAAAGATCGACCTTAAGGTAGACGATTTAACATTCTTATTTCTTTTTGCATGGAACACAGTTGACTATATCGTTATGTGATTAAAATCACAAAATTTGATAAGCAAAAGCATATCTGAGTATGTCTGATAGTGTGGGGTACACTGGTCAATGCAATACTAATCAATACTTTAACATATCCAGATGTTATGAGTATGACTGTGCCAAGGTTTAAAGTTGGACAAAGTATATTTGCAATCGGCATGGCTTATGTGCTTCAATAATCGAAATTTAAGTGTAGTTCAGCATGTTATGACCAATATGATCCCAAGTTGTGATCTTTCTCGCAAAAGACAAATATAGTGTTGGATTCCGTAATGCATTTACTTTTCTTATCAGAAAATACCAAAGAGATTTTAGGTGTGTTTTGATATAAAGTTTCTAAAAGCCAGAAATATTTTGTTTTTGATTTGTTTTCGATTGATCAACACGACATACAAAATCAATTTTCAAAATCAAAATATCTTGGAGTCCAAGATTATTTATGTTGGCAGGTTTCTAAGTGGAAAGAGAACATCACAACTTCAAGTCTTCTGAAGGTTGTTGATAAAGAGTTTACACACGATGCAATATCAAGTATTCAAGATTGAACTCATCGTCAAGATCGAGGAAGAGTTTGATTAAAGATATGAGACACAAGTTTTAATGGAGGATATGATATTGCACATGCCGAGAGGGATTTTGTTGATACATGGTTCTACATCGTCATGTGAAGTATTGAATACAAGAAGAAACATACAAGTATGCTATGGTCCGAACTCAGGCCGAACCTAGAGTTCGGACAGGATCGAACAGGTCCGAACCTGAGGTTCGGACCAACGAGATTTAATGTGTATAAATAGCAATTTTGAAATAGAGTTTAAGAACGGCTGCGGGTCATATTCTCTGTGTACTTTGTGGTTCTTTCAGTTGTTAATATAAGTCTTTTGTATTTACTCTTTGTGTTCTAGCTCATATAACATTTATTTTATAACGATTAAGTAGACGATACACACGTTCAAGCAATTTCAGAAAGATCACTATCTGGGATCGTATTGAACATCACGTAGTGAACTACACTTCATTTCAACTAATTATAACACACAAGTCATGTTGATTGCCGGTATAATTTGTCCATCTTAAACTCAGGCAGAATCATAATCATAACATCTGGATATGTTAAGGTATTTTCCTTTTTCTCATGTTATTACACTTGTGATTATCACATAGTGTTTTGTATTCATGATATCGTCAACTGTGTTCCATGCAAAAAGAAATAATAACGTTAAATCGTCTACCTTAAGGCCTTGGATTTAACAAAATAAGAAAAATAAAACAAGTTGAAGTTGTATAATTCAAAAACAATTAGGTCGGTACTCCCGTACACGCAAAGCAAGTCCGATGAGTTATACGAAACACAAAAGAAAATAAAGCATAACCTCAAGCGAACAACAATCAGGTCAATCTTTTGATAAGCATAGAAAGACCGGTCGTTTGAGAAAATAAAAAATCAAACAAGTTTTAGTATTTAAAAAATGAACACATGTATACAAAGTGACTTCTCATTTTTATTTTTCACACATTTGTCCTTTTGTCATGAAATACGCGTCCAGATGTTATCCACTTGGTCAAGCATAACATTTAGTGTATATCACATCTGAACACTTTTTGATTTGCTGAGCCTACCAAGCACATCAAACAATGATCTTATGGCTTTTGCATCTACTCTATACATGAGTCAGATATGTAAGTCAATGTACCATCATTTCTCAATGATCAATTTCTCAAAATTTTATATATTTTGCATGTATTCACCTTCACCATATGCATTTCTCCCCATAACTTGCCTTTTCTCGCTTTAAAATGAAAAACTCTATTTTTGGATTTTTCATTTTAAACAAGACACTATTTTTGGATTTTTCAATTTTCTCCCCTAAACTATAAACGAAAACGTAAAGAAAGAAAATTGATCAACCGACACGGATACGTGTCAGTTTAAGCTTTAGGAAAAATTAAAATTACATTTTAGAAAGATGAATCATGAAATTAAAATTAAGATTAAGCAGAATACTCCTTCACCAGTAACTTTTCAATCACCGATAGGTTTTCTAGAAGTACCTGCACACTGGTCAAACACATTAGTTTATAAATGACCCGAAGCAGATCGCTTCTGGTCAACCAGTGTCCTGATTTCCTTTTGAAACCACCTTAGGTTTCCATTGTTGTTGTTGTTTTGGTAAATCAATATTTGATAAATCAGTCACAGTTGGATGTGACGAACAACCTACAATTAGAACATTTGAAAATTTAGGAAATAACCGTCCCTGCTATTTGAAAAATGTAGGTTGAAATTCATCAAACACTCTGCCATGCTCATCAATGAACTTTGGTTTGGCATTTTTACCAACACATGGAACTTTTCCTTTCCTTAAAATAGAAACAGCAATAACTGGACAATCTTGTGCCATGTGCCCTTTTTGTAGGCAATTGTAAAACAAACGATTTGTTTATGTTCTTCCTTTTCAAAACATGCATAGCTTCACAAAAAATTAACATCTCCAAAATGATCATAGAAAGACTCAAATACATGATGCATGTGATCATGAACCCATTTTGCTGTCGGACTTTTAGGAGTAGAACCTGATCCTCCAGAAGAAAATTTAGCAGATTGTTTCTTCTTATTCCTTGGATCAGCACTTTTCACAAAAACTTCAGAAATTTTCTAAGCATCCACGCAATGAAGCGAAAATTCTTTGTCATAAAATATTTGTTCCGAACCCTTGAGCTTGTAGAATCTCTCGGGTTAAACTTTTTCAGCTTTGAAAACATCCTTCAGAACCTGCTTCTAGTTAATTTTCTTCAGATTTTGTTGTTTTGGAGCTGGAACACCACTATCTTTAAAAATCTTTGACTTAAAACCCAGACCAGCATTTTTACCAGAAATCTTCTCTTCTAAATCAGCAGATTTATGCCCGTTCTTTTCCAAACGTGAAAAGTCAGCTTTTGACTTGTTTAACATCCTTCTGCGCATAGAAAACCATCTCATCGATATCAGTACGAGAACGGATTTTCTCAATTGAAGTATCTGACTTTTCATTTTCAATCGATGAAGAACCAGACACAAACTGTGAAAATTTAGGAATATCAGATTTCTTTTCATTCTTCTTGCCATTTTTTTTTGTTCTCCTCTTTCTTCAGAACCTTCTCTTTGTCAGACTTAGAATCAGAAAACTTAGAACTTAGAAAATTCACAATCTTCAACCTTTTCCTTCACAATATTGATACCTGTAAGATCTTTATAGGGTTGGTGGCAACTCAAACATACCATCCTTAGTAGTTGTGCTCAAATTG
>JBCNJP010000057.1:237668-285883 GCA_039602395.1 Deinandra increscens subsp. villosa | reverse complement strand
TAGTGTATTGCGTAGCTTTACGGATCGAAACACCACCTACCGATGCCTATTTATGGTAAAAAGCATACGCTTCTTCGTGAGTTTGAAATGTTATGTCTTGAACATGTTTTAACGAATCCTCAGCGACTTGGTATAGTATCTCTTTTACTAGTTGGAGACAAATGTTCGACGCCAACTTCGTTATAGGCAAGAGCATCTATGGACAAAAAATATACACATGTTTTTAAATCTAAAATAAATAAAAAAAACAGATTGTTCATTCAACTAAAAAAAATCAAAAAAAAAAAGGTGTATAATAGTAACACTAATGAATTCTCAACACAAAGCATAATGGTGTGTTATGAACATTATAAACACAAAAGATTACTAGGCACCTCGACAAAGCATAATGGTGTGTTATGAAGACTATTGAATTCTCCACACAAAGCATAATGGTGTTTTATGAACATTATAAACACAAAATGGATGTATAATAGTAACACTATGGAATGCGAAATAGAATTTATTAAATCTGAATCTAGTTTCACTAAAAATGACAAATATAACAACTACAAAAATAACATTGGGCACCAAGACTAACACACTACCACCATATGAAAAATTCTAAACTCAAACAAAAACAATACATCATAATACACCACATCACTAATTAACATAAGATTATATACAAACTTAAACAATAAGATTAAATATCATCTATAAATAACACAATAACACTATCTACACAAATGATGAATCATATTAGTATAAAAAGTATGATGACATACTGTGCACAACTTGAAACAATGCAATACAGAATACAACTATTAGTTATGCATAAACATAACAACACTAAATGGTATGAATCTGTCCTAACAAATCAAACACAATCGACTATTGAATCAAATTATTTGACACAGAAATTGGGAAAAAATAAGGAATAGAATACAATTATTCAAATCCATTCTGCCCGTGCATAAAAAGTATCCTGACACACTGTGCACAAATTGAAACAATAACAACACTACGCATAATGAGTCTATCCTAAAAATCCATTCTGTATTTGAATCAAATACAGAAAACAACTATGCATAAACATAACAACACTAAATTGTATGAATCTATCCTAACAAAAAAAAAAAACAATCGACTATTCGTATCAAATTATTTGGCACACGAATTTGAAAAAAAAAAGAAATCGAATACAATTATTGAATCCATTCTGCCCAGTGACTAGGATTTGAACATAATTAAATGAATAAAACGTATAGCAATCATCATGTAAAAATATTGCGATAAAAAAATATGAAAATACCTGATTCTTGATCAATCATGGAATTCATCTTCGCATTGATGGAGTTTTTTTTTTTTTTTTTTTTTTTTTTTTTTTGCAAGCGGGATCGATTGGAGAGGACTGATGTTTGACTTCATCTACACACCCACGCTATAGGTTAGTTGAGCCAATTTCGTAACAGGCTCCATGAAATATGTGAGACTTAATAGCTGAAATCTGGGGGTATCTTTGGCAGATTACCATTTTGCCCCTAATCACTAAAATGGACCCAATCCACATGGCATCCTCTTATTGCATCCCAGGCTTCTTAGACAAATTGGTATTTTTAGTAGAACCCAAACCTATATCTATAATACTTTAATATGTATATAAGAGTGAGGGTGTTGAAAGTTGAAAATTTAAGAAATGTATAACCCTTTATGCATGATGTACAAGTTGTTGTGTTGAAGCTTAAATCTAAAAAAACTCGGTGCTCGCCTAAACCAACCTCACCGCCTAAAAAACTTGGCGCCCATCTATCTATTTCTGGTATTGTTTACAGTGTTCTTTTCCCGTCGTTTCCCCAGGTTCCCTAATCCATTGAAGAAACCAGCTGCAATGAAAATCAATTCACACGGATCGTCCTCTCTATTTTTATTTCAACGGCAAGATCGACCTCTCCTTTTTGAACGGCAAGATGCTACTAACACACAGAGTATTGCAAACACGATTTCGGAAAAGCATTCATCGATTTTTAATCCCAAGTTCATCTATTTGATTGACTATGATTTCTGATACTCCTTGATCGATCCCTCTCATCTCCATAATCAGATCGACAATCATCCTGTGTAAGCATACAATTTATCAACTCCCCAATTAATTTAAAGATTAACTAAGTGATGCACCTGTGTTCTTTATTTTCATGTTGTTTCTCTTTGATTTCCCTGTATATGATCTCTTTTCACGGAATTAGGTTATCGATTTCGTTGCTGGGTTTTTTGTTTAGAAACCCAGTTGTACTTCACTTTACCAGGAGGTGGGAAATGGTTCATTGTTCAAGAAACCTAACACGATCTTGGCAGATTTGGGGACTTGGGGTTGCTGAAACACCCACAGATCGGATCTTTTCCGTGTTGTTTTGATACTTAAAGTTGTTCTTTGCTCCATTTCCTTTCTTCAGTAGACCTGAGTTTTACTTTCTAAGCTACATTTATTTGACGAATTTTATATAACATGTGTCTTGTTCGTATGATACTTTTTAGGTAAATTGACCATGAGATGTATGACTATGGAGAAGCGGTCTTCCATTTTGCGATTTCTAATTTGTGGTTTCATTTGTGTGAATTTCTTCTTTCAGGTGTCGAGAATTGGAGTTGAGCTGTGTTAATAGTTGGAGGTACCCTTCTGTTGTGTTTTTGTTTTTGTAACTTTTTTTTTTGTGATAGAGATCTTTTTATACAAAGTTAGTGAATTTGGATAAAATGCATTATCAAACCAAGTTTGTTTTTAGTTTCCTCTAATTTGAAACTTTTAGGAAGCAGATATGATATTCAGGTGGTGCGTGATGGTCGTGGGCAAGATTGCAATGCATGGAATAGCTTTAAACAGGTAGATTTCAGTCTATTTCTTTTTGAAAATTTGGTTTCACAAGATGTGGTAATTTACATATTTATTAGTTGGGTTTAAAAGGCATCCCCGAGGCACCAGGTGATCTTGAAACATCTTAGATGCTTTTTTGTTGATCTGATTTGGTGTTTTATGCTAGGCATTTCAAAGATGCTTCTATGCAAAAATTTGTAACACGTTTGTTGGATTTGTGTATCATAGAATGTTTAGAGTCTATACGTACCCTGCATTTAAATTTAGAAGTTTTATATCTTTTGTTTCAAGAATGGAATTTTTTAGATAATGTCTTGGTTTAGTTGCTAAAGAAGCGGAAGGAATGGGCTGTTATTAAGAAGCAGGAGACTGAAGCTTTGAAGACAGAATGCTGAGAACATGAAGCTGATATATAAGAGGGCTAAACAGTACAGTGAGGAGTATGGAGCCTATTTACGATTAATTGATTACATATATCATTTCAATTTTTATGATTGTTTCTATGTTTCATTTTTTTGTAGATTGTTTAAAGTTTAAACTGGACTGATATGCATATATATTGAAATCCAGCAAAAGGAATTGATTCGTTTGAAACGTGAGTAAGCTTGAAAGGTGGATTTTATGTGCATCCTGAGCCAATGATGCTTTTTATCATCAGGATTCACTGGCAATTACCTTCAATCAAACTATATCCTTAGGGTCTTTTGCAGCAACTGCAAATGGTAAGTGTTAGTTATTTCCCATTTAGCCCTATGTGAATTCTGGTCTATTTTCCCATATACATTAGGTTTTCAATTGTTCGATCATATAGCAGGTAGAAGCGAAAGTGACATGATCACAAGCTTAAGACATGCCTAGAGTACGCATCATGGGTAACCTTAACAGAAAAGGAAAGAGATCAAAGAAGCATTTTAGCTATTTAACACGGATTGATTCGGTATGTTGTTAATCCATTATTGTATGCAATTTGGGTTAAAATTATTTAGTTTGAGCGGTTTTATCTCTTTAGTTATGCGGTGTCTTGAATGGATATGGTGTTTTCTACGTTTACCTCGATTTGTTTATCTTTTTGATGTAGTGAAGGAGCTACTAAAGAAAACTACATTCATGTGAGGGCTAAAAGAGGTTAGGCTATAAACAGCCACAGCCTTGCAGAAAGGGTATAATTTATGTATTTTTTAATATTCATATTTATATTTGATTGTTTGATGAATCAAGCTGGTTCCTTGCTTGCTTGGTGTGGATTTGGCAAGTTGAGCCGAGACCCGGTGTACTAAGATTGATGGATGAGGCGAAGGCTTTGGTAAGATACTAGATATCTAATTTATTATACAATTGATGAATCATCTATTGAATAACCATGTTACATAACCTCAATATTTGCTTAGTTTAGGTTCAATTACCTCCCTACTATTCTACATATAACAATGAATCTTTTTTGGTTGTGTAGTGTGTAGACAAAGGGGATATTGCTTGATGTGTTCTTGCTTCTAGCTTCATTTCCTTTTATTGCATTTTTTTGATTTCAATGTTTAGGGTTTCTCAATTTTTTTGCAGGACCTCACTTTGTAGCATGCTTTTGTTGTTACATACAAGTTGATGGAAATGCGGTGCCTGTTTCATATTGGTGTATAATGGCTTTATGATTTTGTAATGTTGCAGGTTCATGTTTGGTTGCTTCGTTCTGCTTTTTGTCCTTTGCTCTGTACTGTTTGCTTTAAAACCAGACGTAGAAGTGGTTATGTGGTATGTGACCTCTTAACCCTTTAAAACTGACTACAAAAATGTTCATCACTAACTTATTTTCTTAAAATCTTATTTGAAGCCACACCTCTCGAATAGTAGTGAAGCCAAAGCACAAGAGTAATAAGCCGACCTTCCATTTCCATTATACTTTGGGTTCATTATGTAATTCAAGAACCCGCTGCTTATTAGTTTTGTACTTTTGTCCCATTTTTATCTTTGGTTTACTTTCAGAAAGTGAGGCCATCAAGATTGGAGATCATCAAGCTATTTCATCATCCAATGATAGTATGAATTTTCTAATCAATAGCTGAAATTAGAACATCTCAACCATGCTACTTTTTTGTTCCTACTATTTAGTTCATTGTTGCTAGCAACACTCATTGCTATGGTTTGTTAATCAGAAACAGCCCCATACTGGTAAAAGTTATTGACTGTTTGACTTTGATATTTTTTCTTGTAGAATGAAGAAGATGTAAACCCCATGTTGCAGCCCCGAAGAAGTCATTTTCAGGCCAGAATGCCAGATTTGCAAGACTCTTTATACTGCCATCTTCTTTGTGGGCTCATTTTCATGATGAAACTCAGGTTATATCTTTGACTTTTCAGCATAACATTATGTATTCGTTTAGGAGCTTTGAGTTAGTTTGGGAAGAATTGTAATAGAAATACCTGCCCATTGGTATGAAACAGCCTTACAGTCACTAAATTTATTTTTAATTGTGGACATAGTCCAGTATGAATGATCAGCTTAATTCCTCATCTTACTTTGATCGCATACTCTTCTTAAGGTAAAACATAGAAATGTAGATTAGTATTACTTTTTGTCTGTTTTGCTTTGCCAGCTTCTGTTGGGTTGTCATTCTTGTTATTCACAAACATGAACATAATGAGCATGGTGCAATTAAGAATAAAGGATAAACCAATGTGACCCACTCTTAGGTTAAATAGTTTAAAAGTTTCTCCTATGTTACATTATTTTCTTTGAGTTAGTAATATCTGCTATGCTTCCTCACAGGGAGACTGATGAAGTTGTGAATGAAGGGGGAAAACAATGGTTTTTGATAAGCAATGAGCAATAACATCCATCATGACATTGGAACTCATGTCATACATTATCTCTTCCCTCAAGTTACTCATTACAACTTAATTGAAGCAGTGAGTAATTTTTTTATCACTTAGAGTTGAGATCTTGTTAACAATAAGAACATGGTACTAATGATTCAAATTTGATAATGTAGACCGAAGTGGCGAAGCTGGTTCCTGGGCCTCTTGCATTTCACTTGCTCGGAGTCCTTCTTAGCAATCTGAAGATGGATCTCTATGTGACTTACGAGTGTGAGATTGTATACTACCAAACAGATGCAAAATTGGTCGAAAATTACCAGGAGAGAGTTATGCAAGATTGTATACTAACAAGAGAAAGTGATGCTAGAATACCATATGATTCTTTTCTTGACATGAAAATATTCAAAAGTTTGTAAAACATTCTCAGGTTGTTTGGGGGCCAATATTCATTTTCTTAAAATAAAAATGGTGTAAACGAATAGCCTTGAAAATGGTGATTTTCTGATCTGTCCAGGTTCAAAACATTTACTAAACAATATATTTTTTCAAATTTCACTTCACTACTTTTACTTTGTCCGTATAAAAGAATCCCACGTCGTGCCGCCATAACAAGCGAACAAATAAACAAATACATCGTTGTAGTTTGTTGTGCCGCTGCAACGCGCGGGCACACGGCTAGTATATATATATATATATATATATATATATATATATATATAGTGAAAAGTTCATTGTAGACACCCCCATAAGTGTAGACAGGTAGACACCTTCTTTCACCATTAGATCTCTTGATCTAATGGTTGTGATTAATTTCCTTTTTCCTTTTTTTCTTTTTTCTTATTATTCAGAAAATTTCACATGTGAAAAAGAGCTATTTCACATGCGAAAGTGTCTACAATGAACCTCACCCTATATATATATATATATATAGTATAGACAAGTTCATATGAATACAACATATTTATTCATAAGTAGTGGTGTAAGTTACAAGTAAAATCCATATCGTAGGTAGGTAGCCTAAGTTCATGTCACTAAATATTCACAACCGAAGCTGACTAATGCACGTAGGATTGACCTACGTGTTTTTCCTTCCCCGTGTCTACCCGATCATGGTACGTATAGGCTGATATTGTTCTATGTCCGACCACCAGTCGGGTGGTGCATCTCGTGCCCTGAGTAGGGTTGGTCAGATCCTAGTAGTACTACTCAATATCACCTCCCTATTCAACTTATTATAGGTCCGATTAGTAAGGGATATAAGTGGGTTAGGATTAAAGTGAACATGTGATATATAGCGGATATTTAATTTACCAAACAAATAATAGTTGTTATAACTCTAAACCGGATGTAACCTAAACATTAGCGTGTTAACATCCTAAAGATGTAACGAGAAATAGTTTGTGTGCCACCGTGCAAAATCGGATGTAGCAAAACGGGGTTGTGAACTCACCTTAGGGAGCACTGCTACAAGCTGCACTTTGTCCAGGTGCTTTTGGTTTTGCACGACCTAATATGACGGATATCTGCTAACCGATTAGATGTTGTCGCTAGGACGAATTGTTTACTACAATCAAGAGTTATAAGGTTGCATATGACTTAACATATAGCACGTAGAGATGTTGACCCGAGGATATGATGGTTGATCACACATTATCATGTTATAATATCTTGTCCTAACAAGTCACGAGCACATAGGTTCACAATGCAAGGTAATGGCACGAACATGCAATAGTTACATGACTAGTAATAAAAATGAACACCCAAAAATTCCAAAACTCAGGATTAAGATCCCATATATTGCACAAATATAGTACCTCACATTCTAAACAAGTTTCATGTTGAGAACATAACCTAAACAGAAAATAAGAATGCCCAAAACAGCAACACAAAATACAAGTCACTCAAACGTTGTTGTTTCCACACTGATCTTGCACCAGCATGATCAGTGCCCAAAAAGTGGAGTTTGAGAGTGCCAAAATAACCAAAAGAAAGATAAGAATTTAGATTTAGTTTTTTAAAAGTAATCACTCAATTTCCATAACAATTGAGTGAGTTATGCTACTTTGAATTAGACAAAAAAATCCGGGTTGCTGCTGTTAAGGAGTAATGCACATGTTAACTTTGCAAGCTTATCACTTGACCAAAACTTTGAGTTTGATTACCAAGATCTCCAGATCCTTAACATACTCTATTTTCAACATTTTTCATTTCATGTACCCTTAGAAAAAACTGACATAGCATGCTTAACACTTTGACACAAGTTTGTAACATTAAACAGTAGACAGATTTACACGCATATGTTGTAGCAGAAAGTTAGGTAACCAAATGGGGGTTTTAGCAGACCTATGAATAGTAAAAAATAATTTCATATGCATAAATAATCACATGCATTGGACAAATATTAATTGTTATGGACATTTCAAGATGACCAAAAATTTGGACAGATTCTGTCAGACACGAGTTTTTACAAATTCATTGTGTAATCAATATTTTGACCACATTTTTTATCGTATTCATCATGATGTAACTTATATAACCAACCAATACATTAAACAAGAATGGGACAGCCCTCATGATGCATAATACAAATTAATCTAACACATTAACAACACAGTATGAAAATTCCCAACACCTTGAAATCAACAAACATGTTCATCTAAACATCCAATATTATGATTATCATCATAGAACAACTTAGAGATATAAGATTGGATGATAACATACCTTAATAAATTGAAAATAAATGAAAGAAGGATGAAGAGATGATCCTCCTAATGCTTTAACTCGATCCACAAACAAAACAAAGGAAGAATGGAGATTGCTTGATCAAAACTGATAGAAAAATAGGGGGCTGTCAGCCGAAAGTAAGGAGGGAGAGAATGTTGTAGGATTTTTCTTATTGCAATTACTCCTCCTTCCCTTTTTGTGTAATCTTGGTGAACAAGCAAGGCCCATAGTTTCAGGACCGATCTAAAGCTCATCAAACCCAGGTCATGTTCAACCTCATGCTTGAAGATTGGAAGAGATGGGATGAATCGAGAAAATTTAGGAAATCATACAAGAAAGATGATAATCAAGTCGAATGATTTCATTAGTCGAATGATTACAACATAAGAAATCATGACAACTCTCTCTCTAGAAATCCATGACTCTCTCTCTAGAATGGAATCTCACACACTCTCAAGACTCATCATCCTAAAGAGTCATCATCCATCCACTAATGAATGGGGCACCCTCACTATATATATATAGTGAGGGTGACTAACTAGTAAAAACAAAATACATGAAGAAAATACAAATAAAATCAAATAACATAAATATTAATTAAATCAAAGTTGATTTAATTAATATGAAGTATGACTCGCTCAAACCGATCTTCCATTGACTTTTACATTGACCGTTGACCCGGACGGTTGACTTTTCCAGAAAACGGTCTTCGGTTCAAACATGCAAGCCTCGATCATCACAACCCGTGTATCTGAATCAATTCATGGTGGATTCTTCAGTCGAATGTTTCGGTAAACAGATTTGATGGCGTCACTCACACAGAATTTTGTTCCAACATATTCCCCCCTTGACTGATGCTTTCAAATCTGTTCAATTGCTGAAGAATCGCTTTGTGAATTGATTCAGATACACGGGTTGTGATGATCGAGACTTGCATGTTTGAACCGAAGACTGTTTTCTGGAAAAGTCAACCGTTTAGGTCAATGGTCAACGTAAAAGTCAATGGAAGTTCTGTTCGAGCGAGTCAAGCTTCATATTAATTAAATCAACTTTGATTTAATTAATATTTATGTTATTTGATTTTATTTTTATTTTCTTCATGTATTTTGTTTTTAATAGTTAGTCACACTCACTATATATATAGTGAGGGTGCCCCCATTCATTAGTGGATGGATGATGACTCTTTAGGATGATGAGTCTTGAGAGTGTGTGAGATTCCATTCTAGAGAGAGAGAGAGAGTCATGGATTTCTAGAGAGAGAGTGTTGCCATGATTTCTTATGTTGTAATCATTCGACTAATGAAATAATTCGACATGATTATCATCTTTTTCGTATGATTTCCTAGATCTTCTCGATTCATTCCGTCTCTTCCAATCGTCAAGTACGAGGTTGAACACGATCTGGGTTTGATTAACTTTAATCTCTATATGTTTTCTCTTGTTTACTTATTTTTTTGTTAATATTTATAAAGACTTTATGCATTAGAGGTTCATGGTTCAATCATAGGTCGTTTTCCTAGAACTAACATGCAAGTCAGGACTTATGGTCGATAATTATAATTACGTAGTTTTTAATGACACGCAAAGGTTATGATCACAATTTCACAAGTAACACATAGAATCATGAAATCACACACTACCAGAAATGAAAGTTGATGATGCTGTAGTTATTTATCTAGGGTTCCTATGACTGATCAACCAACGGTTGAGGACAGAATCGGTAACGTATATGCACGTGACACAAACATGACACTCAATTATTAAATAATATTTGCTAATAGACTTAACAGAATAGTTAACGGGATTGACCTGGGAATTTGGCAGTTGTCACACCATTGGCCACAACCATTTAGGCTAACGATTTGCAAATGGAAGCCTAGTTCAAAAATTATCAGGCTTGTATCTTTGGATAGGCCCATGCACTCAACTATTGGGCCTTCGGGTCTCAAGTTTAATCCCATTAACCGCACGGGTTATACCAACAACCCTTTTATGTTTTTATATCACTTTGGTAACATTTGTTTATAATATTTTTAATCACAAATGTTTCGGTAATTAAATACATATATATATATACTAGCCGTGTGCCCGCGCGTTGCGGCGGCAACAGTGTATAGCGTGTTATTCGTCTTCTGTTCGCGCGTTGCAGCGGCACAACAAAGTACAACGCGGTATTTGTTTATTTGTTCGCTTGTTATGGCGGCACGACAATTTACATCGCGGTATTCGTTTTTTTAGCTTGTTCCAAAACGATTCAAAATAAATTCCTTACTAAAATCTATTTTCTTCGCCGTAGTTTATAGTGCGTTGTTTATCATTTCTTCGCTTGTTATGGTGGTGCAAAAACGGTTTAAAGCGCGTTATTTGTCTTTTGTTAGCGCGTTCAATGATGACGACAATTTACAACGCGATATTCATTTATGTTAGCGCGATGCGACATGACGATAATTTATAATGCACAGTTTTTGTTAACGCGATGCAACATAACAACAATTTATAATGCGCCGTGAATTGGTGACTAATATTATGTTAGGCAAAAGGAACTTAAAAACATAAAGAAAACAAAAACTTTAAACTGGGGAAATTTAAAACTATCAAAAGTTAAGAGATTATGCACATATTCAAGAATTCAACTTACAAAGCAACATATACACATACAATGGGACTATCCTATTATGTCCAAATTCTTAGTTAACTATGTCTAAAGTCAAACCTATCAGGTTGTTTGATGTGTGACCTATACATTAGTTAACTCTGAATGAGCTTATCTAAATTGTTACAATAGCATAGTTCAAAGGAATGTAAAAAGTCACACAGGGAACAGTTAGTGTTAAGGCAGGCTACTGAGCAGGGAACTCTTGCTCATGCCTCCCATGATGATCTACACCACTATCCCAAATCACACTAAACTGTTTCATGTATTGGTGACTCAACCATACAAAAGTCTGCTTATATACACATCATTAAACCCAAATAAAAAAGGGCCCTTTTTTCAAAAAATTTATATGCCCCTAAAAAAAATGACAAGCCCAAGCAAAGTCTTGTTTTAATGTAAAGGGTGCCATGTTACCATTTCCACCTATTATACTTGTTTATGGTAAATATAGAAGGTGAAAGAAGTTTCGAAGTGTTAACTGGTCAAGCTTCACTGTCAATATTAGTTTAAAATGTTATAGCAAAAACCAATTAATGCTAAATCTGCTATCTTTTATAAACAATTAATTTGATGAAGCAGGGCTGAACTGGGTAGTCAACTGAGCTTGTGTTATTGTGTGCTTGTTAAGATTTTTATCCATTTTTTTAACCACTTAACCACAGTTTGTAAACAAACTTATGCAAAATCATATTAATCAAGTCATCAATATCAAGTCATCACATTATACCAAAGGATTTTCAGACAAACTTATGTAAACAAACTTATCCAAAATGACATTATTAGACCAGTTATGCAAATAAGTTCTTGAGCTCATATTAATCAAGTCATCAATATCAAGAACAGGATCATCAGTTCAAAATTAGTGAGTTTTACATGGGTTTTTCATCAGTTCAAGAACAAGTTCAGGCATCAAACTGATAAGAACATAGATTTTTCATGAGTTTTACATTTAGGTAATCAAATTAACTAAAGAGGTGTTCTTAGCAAAGCATAACATAATCTTGCAAAAGAAACATAAAATCAACAATTATAAGATGTGTTCTGACCTTAGCAGGGTGACTTCAGGCAAATTGAGTAAAGAAGTCGATGATCTTCAATCTACAACATGAATAGATACACATAATTAGAATTTAAACTCAGACAAATAAAGAGCAGAAAATTAAATCAGACAAATAAATTTGTACCTCTTGTTTTGAATTGTGATTTCAATCAGCTACAAGGTGTGTATTTATAGTGAAGGTTGTATACCCAATTTGAATTGAAATTTTGAATTGAACCGCCCTTTTTTTATTACTATTCAAGGTCTTGACTCAGAAGCTCAAAACATAGATTACCAGGTCTGGTGTCTGTTTTCCTTTGAAAAGACTCATCGCCGGTTGCTTCTTCATGTATGTTGACTTCAGGCCTGGTCGAAAGGCAGGTCGAATCACCATCAAAAGGGAGATTCAGTCTGCAAAAGCAAGGATGCAGGTTTTGATTCTTGTGTCGTCGGTTCTCCATACTATCGCCGATTACAATATTACACCAAAGAAGGATGTAGACTTGAGGCCTTCTTCGAAAGGAACTGCAAAGCTTACCGGTTTTGAGCTTCATCAGCACCTGCTGATTTATGTCGCCTGCGCTCTTCAATGGGTTACCGGAACGGGAAGGCAAAGACAAAGGAACATCGGTTCCTTTGTGAAACCCTAGCCAGAAGAAGAAAACGTCTTAAATTTAAGACGCTGTATTTACCAAAATGCCCTCTTTGATGAATATGTATTATATAGTAGTATAGATAATACATTATAATGTATATAAGAGAGAGAGAGAGAGAGAGAGTGTTGAAATTTAAGAGGTACAAGATATCTTGCACTATGTACAATGGTTTGTTGCATGATTGTTGAAACTTTAAAATGTACCATTATTAAAACATGGTGTACAAGCTTTTAAAGCTCAAATGGTATAACCGTGCATATCCTTTCATGACTCATCGGCTCTATTTTGAAAAATCCGTCCTTCACTCTGCAAATAATCTATTTCTGGTAAGCCTTCAGTGTTCTTTCCCTTGAAAAGACACGTGCGATCTTACTAATGTATGATTTAGTCGATTCGATGAACAACAAGGTAAATAATGTGGTTGATTCTATTGATTCAATAGGTACGATTACAGAGAGAACCAGAGAGAGATTACACCAAAATTACACACACTTAAGAAACTGTAACTCACTCTTCTACCCCGTCTAGCAAACACATCGAGCTATTTATAGTTCAGTGGCCAGCGTACCAACTTAACCAATGTACCAGTTGGTATGGAGCGGCGTACCAACTGGTCCGCCCCTTGGTACGCTGAGACCATAATACATACATTTACAAAACGAACGACTCACACACCAAGACCTAGCATTAGAAACAAAACTTGTCCTAACATCCCTCTTGTCTTTTCACAGTGCCTAATCCTTGCCAATCCCCCTCCTATTATGAGAAAGGTGTAAGATTACTTTCAAATATTGAGTTCTTTTAATAGTAGAAGAATTCTGGATTCAAGGTTAGATCGTTAGTAGATTAGAAGAATTCCGGATTCAAGGTTAGATCGTGTCGCGACCGTTCTGGGGCCGACAAGTGTAACCATTTGGATCTGGTTTGTATGCGGGCGATTATGGGGCCACATGACCTCAACCTTGCTTATGTTATGTTGCTGTCATTTCAGAGGGTTCGTCGTGGAGGTGTTACTTCTAGGATGGATATGGGCCCGTATATTACGAGGATAGCTCATCATTTGGGGCTTTTTCAGAGATATCATGAGACACATTTGACTAGAGGGTTACCGACTGTTAGTTTTGGGTAGACTGATCTGAAGGCAGCGGGTATGGTATCGTTACAGGACCCTCCGGCATGGATGCTGATGAGGGAAGGTTTTGTGGAGCATCCTCCGGCAGGTACTGAGGCCGCAGAGGCGATGCAAAGGGCCGTTCCACCACACAAACAGCAAGTTACATTTAGTGTGGAGCGCCCTCATCCGACTCATGCGAGGAGAGAGCCGAGGCCAGAGACGATGACGCTATTGATGTTGAGGGATCAGTTATGGATTATGTTGATCAGAGGGTTGATAGACTTGAGGGGATGCTGAGGTTACAAATGATGCATCAGGGTATTGAGATTCCAGAGATGTATAGAGAGGGGTGATAGTGAGATTGAAACTGATGATTACGAGGAAAAAGACCTTCTTGAATTAGAGACTTATATATATCCTCAGAATAACCTGGCACGTTATGATCTTTTTGCGAAAGCAAATCCGAGAAATAATGGCGCCCCATCTTTCCATCTTTGAGCATATTAGGTAATAATTTGGTTAATAATTTTAGAGTGAAGGGACAAAATACTCATGTACAAACTAAGGATAGTATCCCAGGGTGCGTGCCTCTGATGATGTTCTGGATCTCGCGGGCAAAATACTCACGTACGAGTTTGGGGATAGCATCTCGCAACGAGTACCTCTGATGATGTCCGTTGGTAATAATAGTTAAAATTAACCAATTATATATAGCAAATTAGTGGAATAAATGCTCAACAACTTCATTCATCCATTAAATCCTCCATTCTTGGGATATATAAGTATCTTGTTTAAGGAGGGTAGGGAAAATTTAAATATACCATCTTGATTACCCTTTTCTTTGACCGAATCTGACTCGGGAGTAGATTGATCTAGAACTTCCTGAATGTGGGACACATAGGCAGATTGATACAACTGAATGGTAATTCACAAGCACCTTGGGGGCTCAAATGTCAGTGGTTGGGTTTAGTCGGACCGAAATATCGGCAATTGCAATTAGCATATGTGATTACATTTTGGAATGTGGAAAGTTAGTGGTTGATAAATTATAATGTTGAATGATTTTGAAATTGATTTCCCAATTATGATTCTGTGGCAGTTTTTCTAGGACGTAAAAAGACAAGTGTGGGGATGTGATGTGTTAGTGATTTGTAGCGCGTTATTACATGTATTTCCCTGTTTTTATGATTTAGATTTAACTGGAAACACATCACTTTGTATAGTCTTGTATATTACAGGTTTGGACATTAACGTGGCGAAATCGGTTTGATTGAAGTGTTAGTATATTAGAAGAATTCTGGATTCAAGGTCAGATCGTGTCGCGAGGGTTGAGCCTTGCTCCTCGCGGCACGACGCGTGTTGAAGATGAAGGCCCCGACTATTTTGGCGAGCTCGTGTCGCGAGCCTGTGGATGAAAGACCGTCGCACCACGCGACGGGTGTAAAGTCGGTAAAAAATTAGGGTTTGGCTATTTAAGCCAATGAGATGCCATTCATTCGTATCCTCTGCCTTTTTGACGACTTTGGAGTGCTGGTTACGGATTCCAGGAGATTTCCAAGCCTTCGGTGAAGAATTTTAAGCATTGGACAAGCATTCCAATGGCGTTTTATTTGATTTCCATGTTTTCGACTTTTGCCATGTCCGGCTAATTCCCTTGTAATCACTTTAAGTGAAGGTTAGTGTTTTCTGATTTCAAATTAGGGTTTGTGACTTGGATGAATTCTTGACTCGTGACAACCATTAATTCAGTGTTTAATTGTTTGATGTTTCTGATTGATTATCGTGTTCATACCCCCCGCTCCCAGACTACCTTAATTGCATAGCTCTAGGACTACACTAAGTACGTTCATAATAATTGATTAGTTAGGTTAAATGAATGTTAGCACAACCATGTCTATGTGGTTTCTATGTTAAATTCCCGAAGTGCGAAGTCAGTAATTCATGAAGCCGGATCTTAAAGTGGTTACCTTTAGTTCATGTAAGTTAAAATCAACATTTGTTAGCATAATTTAGTTCTAGTAATTTAGTGTTAAATCAACCAATCCAAAGTTTACTGCTAAGAGGCACTTTTATATTTCTGCATTTAGGTTAACGTAACTTAGGTTTGATTTAGCTCCTAGTTAATCAATTAGCAAGTAACCACTAATTCCCTTGGTTCGATACCCTGACTTCTATACTGCAAATCTTAAATTAGTTGGGGAGTTGTAACGGTCGCAACAAACCGTTATCAATAGACAAGGTGCTAATGATGGAAACAGATGAGGGTGCTAATGAAAATCAGTATCCTTCATTTTTTTGTCTGCGTGTTTTTCCCAGATTTTTAGAGATGAATTTTTTCATATAATTTAATGCCTAATATTAGGGTTTATTTCAGGGCTCAAATATTCTGCAGCTTCAAAAGTTCAAGGGTTGGAACTAACTTTAGAAGGATTTTATTGTCTTCAACATTGAATTGTTACTGATTTGGAGTGATTGATATCATTTAGACTTATTAGTTATTACCATTTTCCATCCATTATAGATCATTTTATGGTTTTGGTATGTAGGTTTTTTCAAGGTATTTAGGGTTAATTACAATTCGTTGGATTATCTGTGTAAGTGTTTGATATTTGGTTTTGTTCTTATTTTTCTGATATTTGTTTGGATTCTTTGTTATATATGCAGATCTAGGACCAGTGAAGGGCAGTGGGTAGAAGCTCAATTTGATAATGCTAAACAACAATCTATTCTTGTAACACGCTTTGACACTTGGTTGGAGCAAAACCTGTGCAGGTTATGACTATAATCTTTGTTATCACTTATTAGAGCCATGTTTCGGATGGTTTGTAAAGCTAAAAGAGTCTTTAACATATTTACCTATTTTTGTGTAAAATCTTACTTATGTAAGTTGATTGAACCATATTCACAGGTTGAGTTTGCACATATTACTCGGAGGATTGAGCTTCCAAAGGTCTACCTGTCCACCCGGAGAAGAAATTGTCAAAGATGATATTGGACAAGAGGTTCTAAATCTCTTATTTATGTGATGATTCATCAAGTTAAACATGTTTATAACAATTTGATGGGTTTGGTGGGTTTGTGTCTGCAACAATATCCGGTTTAAGATAGAATCGGGTATCATTCTTTGTCGCTGTTCAAACAGAATTTTTTCGATTTGTTTCTGTAATAGGTTTTATGATCTAACAATTTGATGTTGACTCTTGTTTCGTTGATCTTTTGTGTTGGCTTGTTTAAAACTAATTTTTCAGTTGTTTTGTTATGTTGAAACACGAAAACAAAGGTATCATTTGTTTCACTAATTTGAATTTGAATATCTACAATTTAATTTGCAGATTAGATGATGGGATTCCTTCTTTCTCTTCGATCTATCCCCTAATTTTCCCTCCCCAATTGATGATTATGGAGAGAGATCTGGTAGTAAAAACTTCAGCAACAACATTGGGGTTCGAATATCTGGTGGTGGAGTAATTTATTTCTCCTTTGATTAACAATTATCATGTCTCTAGGGTTTCTAATTATATTTGGTTGTTCATTGGGTTCACTACTTGTTGTTTGATAGTGGTCAGTTTGAAAGCAGTCAGCCAATTTTATTTTTGAATATTTGATTTACATCTAAAATACATGTATCAGAAATGGAAAATAATCATGATAACGAGATGTGGTTCTAATTACCTCTTTGTAGTTCTTTGTGGTTAATGTATATTTTTCTAATGTGAAGTCTATCTTCTTTAGGATGTTTTAATTGTTGGGTTTGTTGCAGCTCCTCACATAACTGGGTTTATGGTGGTAGGTTGAAATGCCTTTACGTGGTTCTTTAATTTTAGTTTTTGGATGTTCTAATTGTTGGATTTGTTGCAGCATCTGATAATAGATTCTTAGGGTGTAACTGTGAGCTTGAAGGTTTCTTTGGGTACATAAACATAATGGAAACACAAAGAGCGTGACAGTCCAGTACATACTAATGTAGAGGCAAAATGAGGTGTTTCTTGGTTGAATTAAGAAATGCTGATAGAATACATGGAATTCAGGTGCGATATTGCCATCAACAAGAGTTTTTATGTTTCGATTAAGTCTGTACCTGGAAAAACATGCGAGGGCCTGTTTGGGAAATGTATATCTGATTCGTTTCAGAATGGCCTTTACACAGACATAGTTTGAGAGAAGCTCTCAATGCTCCAAATGTGATGAATATCATTAAAGATACAAAAGAACCGAAGAGGTACCACACAGGCTCAACTAATTTAATTATTTTTGAAAACCTTACTTATTTTTTGCAGTAACAACAGTTCATTTCTTTATTCAGTTCTGAGTTCTGAAGGATTTCTTCATAATGCTTTCTAATGTTAGGTTCCATCCTTGATCTTTTCATTGCATCATATTCTATCCATGTAAGAAAATATTAATAGCCAGGTCACCAACCAATTAAGATTTATATATTTTCAATAATATAGAATTATTAATTATCATTGTTAGATGATTATAAGGACTTCAGAATCAGAATAGATAGTTTGATGATTAAAGTTGTTGTTTTTAGTTAATTTGTTTTATGTTTCAGAAGAATTATATAGTCTTGAAGGAAGATGATATACGCCAATGGCAAGAAGACGATATCGCTAGAATTTGTTCAGTTTTATCAGTCTCAAAAGACTCGCGCATACATGCTTTTGCGACATTAATCTGGTAACGCAATTAAGTTTTTTGATTTCTGTGAATAATCGAACTGTTGAAGTTATTTGGCATTTTAGTTACTTTTTAGCATCCTGTAGGAATATTAGAAATGCCCATGTAGGATGGTTTGCTAATTAGCATAAATGTTCCTGTGTGGCCCGTTTGCTAATGAGTATCTAAGGTGATGGATGTTGTTAACGCTTTGAAATGTCAAGGAAAACTCTTTACGGGTTTAGTGGTCAGTCAAAAATTCTGGTTTAAGGGTTCGTGATTTGTCAGATATGGCTTCTTTATTCAATAGTCGATTAAAAATTGTTAGGTGTAATTATGGTTCTAATAGAATACTACTTTAGTTTTCATTGATTAAGGGTGCACTTCATTTTCTTGGATGTTCATCATTTGATGCTCAAAATCTAAGTTTCAAGTTCAAACTGGTGTCATATTTGTGGAATTAATCAAGTGCACCCAGGTTTGTGATTTGAAGCTTAACATCCATCGTATATAATAGTTTTGGCCTTTTGGATTTCATTTTGTGTTGATATTGAATGATCCGTAGAGTAGTTATGAAGAAAGACGTGTAGCGTAAGTAAAGTAAGGTTGTGCATGAGTCAGTTTGATTCGGTTTCGGCCTTTAATCGTAACCATAGCCAAATTTCGGTTAATCATATCTGCTTAACCGGTTGGTTTCGGTTAAGTTGGTTTTCAATTAATTGGTTTCATGTATTGGTGCAGGTCGGTTTTAAGTTATTTATCCATAAACTAAGTTTGGTTGAAGAAAACTTAACGACCTGTTATGATTGCCTATTCAAATTGTGTTGATACATAGTCCTGATCGTCATGTGAAGTATCGAATACAAGACGGATCACAAGTTTGCTGAGGTTCGAACTCAGGCCGAACCTGGAGTTCGGTCATAGCCGAACCTTGGGCCGAACCTGAAGTTCGGACCAGCGGGTTTCTCTAGTATAAATATGTGCGTCTTGTGTTGTATTCAGTAACAGTCTAAGCTTCCGTGTCATATATTCTCTGAGTGTACTCTGTGAATCTCTGTGGTTTATACAAGTCTCATTTGTTTTTACTCTTCGTGTTTTACTCGTTTACATTGATTTCATTACGACTAAGTAGAAGATCCACACGCTCAAGCAATTTCAAGTGGTATCAGAGCATTTGGTTTGCTCTACTAGTCGGAAATCAGTGTTTCTCGGAGTTTTGAGTTCAAATTCACGATTTTGCGAAAATGTCAATCATTTTTGAGTTCGTTTGATTGTTTTGAGTGTGCTTTTTATTCAAAATTCATTCCTGAGTTGTTTCTATCAAGTTTGCTTAAATTCCTGTCAAAAATTCTAGTAAAACACGTGGAAAATCAAGAAAATGACGTCGAGTGAAATCTGTCTCGTCTGAGGTTCGGACAAGCTCGGAGTAACCGCTCCGAACTCCAAGTTCGGGCGGAGATCGGCCATTATTGTGGTTCGGTGAGAGTTCGGTGAGGGATCGGTCAACGTTCGGATAGAGTTCGGTGAGTGTTCGGAGTTGTTTGGTTCGTGCTCGTCCGAAGGTCAGGTTCGGAGAGAGTTCGGCGTAGCAAGGTTCCGACTAAGCTCGGAGGAGGTTCGGTCAAGGTTCGGAGTGAACAGTAACCAGTTTTTTGAAAATGTTCGATTTTCAAACGTTAGCAGCTATTCAAAATTCGGTTCAGGCAACGATGCAAACAATGATTAACTATGATAATGAAATTGGAACAAGTCAGAAAGTCCAAATTAATCAAATTGGAAAATTATCATAGTTGGGTGACACGATTTGAAGCATATGTTTCTGCAAATGATATCGATATGTGGTTATCATATTCTGAACCATATACATATCCTAAAGGTGAGGACGGGGAACCAATTCTTCAAAGGAAGCTTTCCGGTGAACAAAAGAAAGCATATCAAGCTGAGAAAAAGGGTTATGGCACTTTAACAATGGCATTGCCTACTGATTTTGCTGCATCAATTTTCAAGCAACTATACCGCAAAGAGTTTGTGGGATGCTCTAGAAAAGAAATGTGAAGGTAATGACCAGTACAAGAAAAGTCGACAAAAGGTGTTGAAAAAGGAATTTGATAGTTTCAAGCATTATCAAAATGAATCGATTCCAAATCTGTTTGCAAGATTTGCACATTTAATGAGTGAAATGAAGTTGGTGAATCTCACAAAAGATGAAGCTGATAAGAAAGAAAAGATTATGAAAGCTCTACCAGAGAAGTGGGAAGATTATGTGATGATGATTACTAATGATAAGGATTATCCAAAGTTGTCTTTTAATGATCTGATTCAAAGAATCCAAGCCAGGGATATGGAGTTAAAAGTAAACAAGTCACTTCCTGAGCAAATTCAGAATCCTGCGGTATATTATGGCAACAATGATTCAACTTTGAATGCTGGAAAGACTAATATTCTTAGTTCTGCCCCTCCTACAGCATTTCTGGCAGGTAAATCTGAAACTCCAAGTTATTCATCTGCTAGTTGTACTGTGTCAATTCCTAGTTCTTCGACTAAAAGTGCATTGTCTGTTCAAACTGTCGATGATTATAAAGCGTTGATGTCTGCATTGGTATCTTCATAATTTGGTGTTATCACTGGTTCTGTGAGTAATGCTGAGTTAGCAAATGAAGATTACGATCAGATTGATTATGATCATTTGGAGGAAATGGATCTAAATTGGCAATATGCTGTGTTGGTTCGTAGAACAAAGAAATTTTTCAATAGAACTGGTAAGAAGAGATTGAATCAGGAAGGGAAGATTGGATTGGGCAAGTCTAAGGTGAAATGTTTTAAGTGTTCAGTTTATGGTCACTTTGCTCAAGAATGTCCAAGTTCTATGGAAAGTAAATTGAAGACTGGTCAGCATGCACATTTAGTTTTTCATCCATGAGATAAAGCTGAAAAGGTTGAGCATAAATCTGCTACTCTTGTTCATGATTGGACTGATACATTTGTGCATTCAAATGAATTTGCTTGGAATGCAGATTCAGCAATTAAAAAGAATCATACTCCCATCTCAATTGTTTTAACTGTTCAACATGCTGATGATGACAGCTTTTTAACCGCGTCTGATTCTTCTTCAAGTGTTTCTTTGGTTCAAGAAGAATTACCTAAGATTTCTGAAGGTTCAAAAGATGACGAATTTAAATGTTATAAATGTGAAAAGTTGCTCAAGGAAATTGCAAGTTTTGACCAACGTCGCCAAATTTCAGCTGAAGAAATTGTGGTGTTAAAGAAAGAGTTGGAGGATTTTCAAAAGAAGTATTATGAGTTGGTTCATATTAATGAAGATATTTTGAAGGAAAAGGCTCAATTGGCTGACGAGTGTGAGAAAGCCAAAGCTGAAGCGTTAGACGCAACTCAAGATTTTGAGAATCTGTTTGAGAAGAGTTATCCAGCTCAGCAAAAATATGAAGAGGCTACTGCTCTTGTTGCACAAACTGTTGTTACCGTTGAGAAGCTTTAAAATAAGATCTCTATGCTTCAAGATGAAAATGTTCTTTACAGAGACAAGAATGAAGTGTTAACAAAAGATGTTGAGATCTACAAGCAAAAGAGAGAAAATGTACTTGAAGAATTATATGCTGAATGTGAAATCAGGAAGTTAAAAACTTATGAGTATGATGATCTCAATGCAAAGTTCATCAAGTCACAACAAGATGTGTTTGAAGGTCAACAGAAAATTAATGACTTAAAATTGGAGATTTTGGAGTTGAAAAGACAAGTTAAGAATTGCAATTTGTCACCGACATTGTTAAATTTTTTTATACAAGCAGGATCATAGTTCGGAGAGTTCTAAGAAGGATGATATTCACTTTGTTCCTCAACCAGTGGATTTGATTGAAGTTACTTCTGCTCCGCTTGATTCTAAGGCTGAAGGGTATGATTATTCAAAGTTTGCTACTCCACCCAAGAAGAACAAGTCCAAGTCTAAAAAGAAGGAGAAACCCTTGGGTGAAGCTCCAAAATTTGCTTCAAAATCTGTATTGCTGGAAAATGAGAAAGTGTTTGATAAGGTTGCTTCGAGTTCTTCATCTGCAACCGAAGAAGAAAAAGTTTTGATTGAAAAGAACAAGCTGAAGGATATCAAAGACAAATTCACTAGTGATGCTAAGTCAAGAGTTGCTTCGGGTTCTTCGACAACTTCTTCAAAGACTCAAGGATCTAAACACAAAGGTTTAGGTTACAAAGTGTTGGAAGAATCGGATCAAGCAAAGAAATCAGTGAAGGTTGAGAAGGCTTCTAAGGAAAAAGTTGCAAAGAAATCACCATCTCAGAAGGAATTTTCTTATTATTCTGGAGGATCTTCATCTTCAAGGAGTCCATCTCCTAGGTATGATTCTTCTGATGATTTCTTTGATAACTTTCATTCTGAACGTTCATCCGATTTTCAAAAATCAAAACAGTTTTTAAAAAATTTTAGAGAGCGACTTTGTTATGTATGTCGTCAACCGGGACATCTTGCTGCTGATTGTCCGACGACTGCATATATCCACAAAATTGCCAAATATGTGGATAACGAAGGTCAAATTTTTTATGAACCATGGTCTCCAAAGATTAAGTCAACTCGTACATCGCCTTGGTCTAAATCAAGTTCGTCGGTTGAATCTGATTCGGGTTCCGATAAAAAACTAAAACTTTTACAAATTTGGAAACCAAAAGTTGTTTCCAAGGCCAACAAGGATTTTGAGGAAGACACCGGGCGACTCGACGCTGTTGATTCGTGTCGATCCCAACGCGACTAATGTTTTATTTTGTGTCAAGCAGGTGTTTCAGGAAGACCTTTCGGTGATTGGAAAATTGCTGATTGTGAAATATCTGTTCTAATTAACTTGAATTTCAAAATCAATTTTGTTTTTCAAAATGCTAAACTGCTCGTTTCATGTTGGTTGATCATTTTTCTTGTTTTTCACTTCGTCTCATTCTGAGGGGGAGTTTGTTTTTGCAAAAATACAAAAATAGTGTTTTGTTTTTCCAATCGTAAAAATGAAAATCTATAAATAGAGTTGTCATTTTTAGGGGGAGAAATTTGAAAAAGCCAAAAACATTGAAAAATGAGAAATTGTATCCGACATGATTGGAAAATGATGGTACATTGGTTGACATTGTCTCACTCATGGAAAAAATAGATGAAAAAACCATAAGACCATTTGATCGATGTGTAAGGTAGGCTCGGCAAATCAGAAAGTATACAAATGTGATATACACTAAATCTGATGCTTGACCTAGTGGACAACATCTTGATGCATATCTCATGATATACCAAGAAAAAGATATATGAAAAATAAAATGAGAAGTCACTGTGTATACATGTGTTCATTTTGCAAAGATTTAAACTTGTTTGATTTTCTTTATTTTGTCAAACGATCGGACTTTCTCTGCGTATCGAAAGATCGACCTGATCGTTGTTCGTTTGACATTCTGATTTATTTTCTTTGGTGTTTCGTATAACTCATCGTACTTTCTCTGCGTGTACGGGAGTACCGACCTGATTGTTGTTGAGTTATATAACTTCAACTTGTTTTATTTTCTTATTTTGTTAAATTCGAGGCCTTATCTGCGTATCGAAAGATCGACCTTAAGGTAGACGACTTAACGTTCTTATTTCCTTTTGCATGGAACACAGTTGACTATATCATGGTTTCAATCATTATGTTATTAAAATCACAAATGAAATTACAAAAAAAAATGTGATAAGCAATAGCATATCTGAGTAAGTCTGATAGTGTGGGGTACACTGGTCAATGCAAATATAATCAATACTTTAACATATCCAGATGTTATGAGTATGATTGTGCCAGAGTTTAAAGTTGGACAAATTATATCTGCAATCGGCATGGCTTATGTGCTTCAATATTCGAAATTGAAATGTAGTTCAGCATGTTATGACCAATATGATCCCAAGTTGTGATCTTTCTCACAAAAGACAAAAATAGTGTCTGATTCTGTAATGTTTTACTTTTCTTATCAGAAAATACCAAAAAGATTTTAGGTGTGTTTTGATATAAAATTTCTAAAAGCCAAAAAGATTTTGTTTCTTTTTTGTTTTCGATTGATCAGCACAGAATACGAAATCATTTTCAAAATCTAAATATCTTGGAGTCTCGAAGAGACATTTTGCACCAAGATTATTTATGTTGGTAGGTTTCTAAGTGGGAAGAGAACATCACAACTTTAAGTCTTCTGAAGATTGTTAATAAAGAGATTACACACGATGCAATATCAAGTATTCAAGATTGAACTCATCGTCAAGATCGAGGAAGAGTTTGATTGAAGATACAAGATACAAGTTTAATAGAGGAGATGATACTGCACATGCCGAGAGGGAGTTTGTTGATACATAGTCCTGATCGTCATGTGAAGTATCAAATACAAGACGGATCACAAGTTTGCTGAGGTCCGAACTCAGGCCGGACCTGGAGTTCGGACAAAGCCGAACCTTGGGCCGAACCTGAAGTTCGGACCAGCGGGTTTCTCTAGTATAAATATGTGCGTCTTGTGTTGTATTCAGTAACAGTCTAAGCATCCGTGTCATATATTCTCTGAGTGTACTCTGTGGTTTATACAAGTCTCATTTGTATTTACTCTTCGTGTTTTACTCGTTTACATTGATTTCATTACGACTAAGTAGAAGATCCACACGCTCAAGCAATTTCAACTCGTGAGCTCTAAACGTACCAAAAATTTTAAACTTTCATCTAAGAAATATTTTAACTAAGCAAGCCAATAAAATAAAGTAACCGACTTCAACCGCTAAAAAGTCAATTCAGAATGGGGGATCCAGTTCTCTTAATTTATACATGTAGGAAGCGTTAATTCGAAGACATGTATTTTACCTTCTTATTTCGTAAATCAATCAATCCGTTGTATTTAGTACACTTTTTTTTCATTGTTATTGCTCAAATCATTTTGTATCCACATATGATTTAATTTGATTAATAAGTATCTACTATCCTTAATGAAGTGATTTTGAAGTTTACGGAAGTATTCTAGATTAATGCTTACCAAGAGTGAAGAGATGGTAAAAAGGGCTAATTACTCTATGTAAAGGGTTATATCAGTTCAGTTAAAGCTTGGTTACGGGGACATCCTAATCATAATCATAACCAATTTATCGGTTAATCAAATAACCTTAACCATAACATTTGATTAATAAGTATTATCGGAGATATATGGCACAAAAATAGGATATTCTAATTGATTGTTTTTTCCATAATTATAGGATCTTTTGTTAGTCTTTTACTTATTTATATTCTTGTGATGTAATCCTAAAATCTCAATCAATGAATTCACGTTTACCTTCATGGTAATCAGAGCCTCTCTATACCCATTTTTTTCTCCCAACACCTAGCCATTCCGGCCGGCCACCATGGTTGACGACGGCAAACCGGCCCCCAATGCCTCCACCTCTTTAGAGAAATCGACTATTCACAACACTTACACCGTAAGCAACATCCATCTAAAGGTTAGAACTCTCGATGGAAAGAAGATTACATATTCGAATTGGGCAAAACTCTTCAAGTTTCACCTAATCGCCTACCAACTACTTCATCATGTTGATGGAACAAATCCCCAACCGGAAGAAACCGATCCTGAGTTTAAGGCATGGAAGGAACTCGACGCACTCATCCTTTAATGGATTTTTACCACCATCTCCGACGAGATCCTCAACCGTGTTCTTGACACAGCAACCACCGCAAGGTCCGCTTGGTTAGCCATCCAAGCCATGTTCATCAACAATAAAAATGCTTGGGCCGCCACCCTCGAGCGACGATTCACTAATACCACACTTTCCGGATCTGCCTCTTTTGACGAGTACTGTCAAACATTGAAGGACATCGCTACCCAACTCGCCGACTTGGGTGAACCTATCTCTGAAAACCGATTAATGATCAAAATGGTTCGCGGTCTCCTGATCGAATACGACACTATTGGGGCCCTCATCAATCAACAGTTCCCCAAGTGGGACGAAGCCCGTAGCATGATCGAGTTGGAGCAGCAGTGACAAAAAGCTTAACCTGGTGCCTCTCGATATACCGTTATGGTGCACTCGTCGGCATCGCAAACCGATGCCAACCGCCTTCCTCGTTCACCGTATCCAAATGGGTACCGGGGAAATAATTATGACCCGCTTAAAGCCGATAGGGTTCGCGGATACAATGGCTGAACTTGTGGACGTGAAGGGCGGACCAAAACCACTTGAAATTTTTCACAGCCTCAACTTAATCCCACACCTACCCACTTTGCCCCTCACCCCACTCCCCAAAATTACCCACAAAATTCCCCACAGCCGACATATTATTATAACACAGCCCCCACCTATCGTCCTTGGAACCCACCCCCTACCCCCTATCCCTCGCTTTCTGCCCCTTTCACACCAAAACAGCCTGTACCAGCCCAACAGGCCCACTTTGTTGCTCCTGGTCCGTTCGTTGCTCCGTCTGACTATGGCTCGTTTCA
Organism: Deinandra increscens subsp. villosa; assembly: GCA_039602395.1. Lineage (NCBI taxonomy): Eukaryota > Viridiplantae > Streptophyta > Magnoliopsida > Asterales > Asteraceae > Deinandra > Deinandra increscens. The sequence continues at coordinate 258,880 of JBCNJP010000057.1, read as the reverse complement.
GTATAGTGCCCTTTCAACTTATGATATCGGGATGGCTATGACGAATGTGCACTCCAACCACTCGGATCAACAATGGCACATGGACCCTAGTGCTTCCACCCACATTACTCCTGACCTAGGTAAAATTAAGTTTCCAAGTTCTTTTCCTATTAGTCCTATTTTTGTCGGAAATGGTCACCAATTACCGATCATTGGTTCCGGTAACGGCTTTTATACCTTACCCAGCAAAACCTACCAACTAAACAACATTGTCCATTCACCTATAGTTATTAAAAATCCGTTGTCTGTTCGCAAATCCCACATTACTCCTGACCCAGGTAAAATTAAGTTTCCAAGTTCATTTCCTGTTAGTCCTATTTTTGTCGGAAATGGTCACCAATTACCGATCATTGGTTCCGGTAACGGCTTTTATACCTTACCCAACAAAACCTACCAACTAAACAACATTGTCTATTCACCTATAGTTATTAAAAATCTGTTGTCTGTTCGCAAATTCACTATTGATAATCAAGTGTCTATTGAATTTGATCCGTATGGTGTTTCTTTAAAGGACCTCAAGGATGGAAGCCTCCTTTCCCAATACAATAGTAGTGGCGACCTTTACCCGCTCTCACCACCCACCTTCACTCTGTTGGCTTCGTCTATATCACCACCATGGCATGAATTGTCATTCATGTCAAGTTTCCAACAATAACGATTGCCATTTGTTGAATCTTTTTCTCACACATTAAAGCCATTTGATATTATTCATTGCGATCTTTTGGACTTCCCCGGTTCAAAGCAATAGCAGCTATAAGTACTATATAGTGTTAGTAGACAATTTCCCCTCTTCGTTATAAGTCTAAAAGGTTAGACAACTTTAAAAAATTCCACAAGTTAATTTAAACTCAATTTAACTTGACAATAAATATGTTTCAATGTGACAGGGGAGGGGGGGGGGGGGGGGGTTTGATAACAACAACTTCAAAAGTTTTGCCACTCAAAATGGCCTCGTGTTTTGATTTTCTTTCCCTCAAACTTCGCAAAAGAATGGCCGATCGGAGCGCATGATACGATGCTTAAACGACATAATAAGGGCCTTCCTTGTCCATGCGCACCGTCCATCATCGTTTTGGGTGGAAGCCCTACACACGCCGACGCACCTCCATAATATCCTTCCCACAAAAAGACTCCAATTCAAAACCCTCTCCTTTCCTCTATACCTTCACCACCTAACATACGACCATCTTCGTGTGTTTAGGTGCACATGTTACCCAAACATGTCCGCCGTTCAAACTAACAAATTATCTCCATGATCAATTCATTGTGTGTTCTTGGGCTACCCGTCGGACTTTTGTGGTCACCGATGTTATGGCGCTTCCACGGGTCGGGTTCACTTGTCTCGTCACATTATCTTTGACGAGCACGTGTTCCCTTTCCATGACAACCAAAACCATGCCACACCATGCACTCATGATTTCCTAGATGAACCCATTAATTTTTTTCCTACCTTCCATAACCCTTCACGTACACCTACTACCACTCATTCTCAGCCATCCCCAACTCACGCCACTAGCCCCACTCCCTCAAGCCCAGCTCACGATTCACCATCTCCCAGCACAAACACATCCCCTCCGAGCCCAACTCTAACTGGCTCTCCCAACACATCCCATTCCTCACCGCCTCCAATCCCAAACATCTCCCCTCACCCGTCCACTCGTCCTCCCGTCCTCCCCATACGGCTCCCAATGCTCACCTTATGCAAACACGCTCCAAATCCGGTGTTACCAAACCGAATCCTCGATATAACCTTGCCGCTTCCGCCAACATTTCCCTGGTCCCCACGTCCTATTTACAAGCCTTATCGGACCACAGTTGGCTTCGTTCAATGAACGATGAATTTAGTGTTTTGCAGGTTAATGGTACTTGGAAACTTGTTCCTCAGCCTACAGACCACCCAGTTATACGATCGATGTGGCTATTTCATCACAAATTCAGGGCCGATGGAACATTGGACAGGTACATAGCTCGTATGGTGTGCAATGGGAAGTCTCAAACTTTTGGTATTGACTGCATGAAAACATTCATCCCGGTGGTCAAACCTGCAACTATCCGTACTGTTCTCTCATTGGCTATCTCTAAAGGGTGGCATGTCCACCAACTTGATGTGAAAAACGCCTTTTTACATGGACAGCTTCAAGAAACAGTCTTCATGCATCAACCGCCCGGCTTTGTCAACCCGCACTTCCCCAATCATGTTTGTCCCCCTCGCAAGTCTTTATATGGGTTAAAACAGGCACCACTTGCATGGTACTCTCATTTCTCCATTTTCCTTCACACTTTGAGGTTTTGTAGCAGCCTATGTGACACTTCCCTTTTCATTTATCAATGTGGAAACGAGACTGCCTATCTTCTGCTCTATGTTGATGAAATTGTCCTCACAGCAAATAATCCTGACTTCCTCAACAACATCATTTCTAGATTGTCTAAAGAGTTTGCCATGTCCGATCCGGGGCCTCTTCATCGCTTTTTGGGCATCTCCGTCACTCGTGACTCTGGTTCTATGTTTCTTAATCAATCACACTATGCTCGAGACATTCTTCATCGCATGAGCAATTGCAAACCCTGCCATACACATGTCGATACCAACTCAAAGCTTAGTGCCATTGAGGGGGAACTTTTGGCCGATAGCTCCTTTTATCGTAGCCTGGCGGGCGCTTTGCAATATTTGACCATCACTCGCCCTGATATCTGATATGTTATTCAGCAGATATGTCTGTTCATGCATGCTCTGCGTGAGTCCCATTCCGTTTATGAAACGAGTTCTTCGCTACTTATAGGGCACGATTCATTATGGTCTACGTTTGACTTCTTCTCCGAGCACTTCCCTAACTGCTTACTCAGACGTCGATTGGGGAGGTTGCCCGGACTCACAACGATCTACATCTGGTTATTCTATATTTCTTGGTGAGAACCTCATTTCCTGGTCATTCAAACGACAACATATTGTTTCCCGGTCGAGCGCCGAGGCTGAATATAGTGGTGTTGCCAATGCGGTTACTGAAGCAACTTGGATCCGTAACCTCCTCCTTGATCTCCGGGTTCCAGTTCTGCGAGCCACTGTTGTCTACTGTGACAACGTCTCAGCTATTTAACTTTCAGAAAACCTGGCTCAACATCAACGAATGAAGCATGTTGAAATGGATATTCACTTCGTTCATGAGAATGTACAAATCGGTCATATTCGGGTTCTGCATGTTCTTTCTGCTTATCAGTATGCTGACATCTTCACTAAGGGCTTACCGCGAAATTTATTTGAAGGGTTTCATTCCAGCTTGAACGTCTCGTCCTCTCCACGTTCGCACTGCGGGGGAATATTATTGGAGATATATGGCACAAAAATAGGATATTCTAATTGATTGTTTTAACCATAATTATAGGATCTTTTGTTAGTCTTTTATTTATTTATATTCTTGTGATGTAATCCTAAAAACTCAATCAATGAATTCACGTTTACCTTCAATAAGTATCTACTGTTCTTCATGAAGTGATTTTGAAGTTCACGGAAGTATTCTAAATTAATGCTTACCAAGAGTGGAGAGAGGGTACAAAGGGCTAATTACTCTATGTAAAGGGTTATATCGGTTTGGTTAAAGCATGGTTACGGGACACCCTAACCGATTTATCGGTTAATCAAATAACCTTTACCATAATCGTCGGTTAATTTCGGTTATCGGTTAATTCAATTCGGAAACAGTTCGATTATCGGTTAATTTTGGTTAATGATTAAGTTTGCACACCCCTAAACGTAGGTCTTTGAAAGTTAACATAGCTTTTAGTTTTCAAACTTCACTAAAATTGTACCGAAAACCTATTTGGTTTTGACAATTTTCTTTTCTATGAATGTTTTTACCTAGCTCTTCACTTTTTTTTTTTTAATTTTTCTATCAACCTACTAATATATTATTATTGCTTTGAAACCATACAAATATGAACACTAACTTTATTCTATATTGAAATTAGAATTGGTTAATATTTCAATAATTGATATAAGGATATTATTATTTTAATACAAAATTTTAGACATGCTTGACTTTGAGTGAAACTATAGACACATAATACAATAGATCACGAGACGATTAATGAATTAGCAAGAAAAAAACCCTGCATTGGTTGATTGTTGTCGTCGCCGCATATTGTACAAAGGATGATTTTCGTTCGAAGCGTGCGAAGGCATTTCAGCCATGCGTTCGATAGATCTGACGGATAGGACTAAACACAAGCCATGATAATAAAAGGATCCGCGTGTTTTTTCTCCAAAAGGGTATATTTGTATTTTTTTAAAAGGAATGACGCATAAAAATAACGCATCACACAATTACCATGAAAAAATTCTCCTATATCACGCAACAAATGAAAAAAAAAAACGCAACCACAAAAAAATGTCACGTAACTCTCTAAAGAGGTAACCAAATCACGCACACACAGAAGAAAAACGCATCAATTTTAAAGGAGAAAAAAATCACACACAACACAAAAAAATCACGCAACTATCTAAAAATCAAGGATACCTAAACCCAGTACCCCAAATCACGCACACACAATAAAAAATCACGCAACTAACTAAAAATCAAAGCAAAAACTAAAAACCAGTTCCCAAATCACGCACACACAACAACAAATCACGCAACTATCTAAAAAATCGAAGAAAAAACTAAAACCAGTTCCCAAAAATCACGCACACATAAAAAATCACGCAACTATCTAAAAATACTTCTCTAAGGGCTTCTTCTTTACATATATCAAGTCAACCTGAAACCCCTGTTCCCAAATCACGCATGTTTTGGTCAAAAATTAGTAAGCAAAATTAAGTAACCAAATTCGTTTGTGAGGTATGGTGCCCTGAATGTATAGTTTGTAAAATCAAGTTTGTTGGTTAAAATCCAAGGCTTAAACAAGATGAGTGGAAACACAAGCAATACCTTCCCTGGATGCAACTATAAACAACGAGATTTGAAAGGGGAAAAAGCCCTTAATCCTTGAATGTCTCCAAGGATTTCCAGCATAAAAAACCCCTTTGACAACGATAACACTGCCTATTTATTGCTACGTTAAATATTTTGAGTACAAGTGTTTGCGGCTTGTTTGCGAAGTGGTAGTGAGAATACAAGTGATCGAGAGAGTGAAAAAACTAAGTCCTATGACGGGTATAAATACATAGGAAACCTAACTAACATCCCGAGATTCCTCGAATCTTCTTTCTCCATCCACACGTGCCTCTGACTTTGACAAGGTCCATATGACCGTTACTTTCCTTCTCGTTCCTGGCTTAAACACACATAATCAAAGAGACAGAGTAGTAATGCTTTCCTAGCATGCAGGGTACCCGTGCATGCTGGGATTGAGTAGTCAAATAGAGTCAGAGTACACTACATCCTGGGATAATAATTAAATAGAATATAGGCAGAAATCCTGCGTTTAGTTACCGAAAGCGTAGTCCCTGTATGTTTAACATCTAGGGGTCCTAACTTGTCGGAGACTATTAGTAAAACATAGGACCAGAATTCAGGGTATTATAATTGCCCCCAAAATTCGCAGCTTGTAGATAAGATTTACAGCTGTGAATTTAGATGAGTCATCGTTCTTGGTTTGATCTCGTCCGCAAGAATTGCTTTTTCAGTTTCAATCTCACCCCTTGATGTCATCTCACCTCTGTAACTTCTTTTGCCCGTAAATACCTTAATACTCAAGTGTTTTACCTCACCCGAGTCGAGAATTTGCGAGCTCCGATCATCTCTTTCACCCATTCCGGCCAGGTAACTTTCTTTTTTTCCGATCTCTCTTTCATTTCTCGAATTATGACCAAACGTCGAGTCCGTCGAGAGCCCACAGTTTCTCTTGCTAGGTGGAGGACTTTCTCGATCAGAAATTCCTCCTCCATCCTGAACAGGAAAGGTGCACCTTCACCAACGATGAAATCGCGTTGGTAAAGAACTCTGGTCTTCTTCCCCCTTCAGCTGTCATTGGGGCTTTCGACCCTAGGTTGAGATCAGACTTCGTCTCTCCGACCTGGGTTTGCTTTCTGTTCACCCCATTTAGCATGGGTTTATCCTTCCCCTTTTCCGGTCTTGTCACAGAGTTCTTTGAAGCCTTAGGTCTTTCATTCGCCCAAACCCTTCCTACTATATGGCACATCCTGGGAACCCTGGATCGCCTGAACAGTTCTTTCGAACACCTGAGTGGGCTGCCGGAGATAGCCATGGCTTATGAACTGAAATCCCATGGTTCAAGTCGTTTTCTGTTCAAATCCCTCTTGAAAGACATGCAACTTGAAATGCTACCCAACACGGTGAATGGAAGGGTAAATTCTTTTTTGTCAAGCGTTCCAGCATTCCCGATGGTTTCCAGCTTCCACAAGCCTGGATTGTAGAGGGTAGGCATACCTACATTAGATGTTTAGATTTTTGTTTAATATTATATACTCTGACCTTGAATGTCATTCTATGCAGCTAAGAGCTTGAGAGAGATTGGTCCCGAGGAAGAAGAAACTGAGAGCAACTTGCAGAAATTCCTGGGTATTCCAGAGTTTGAGCATGCATTCAAAGCATGTGAGCATCCAGCCATCTTCCAGCCTTCCGTCAGCATGTCAAGTTGTAAGTTACCCTGCATTTTGTTAATTTTTTACGTACTTGATTTGCTGACATCCAGTGTCATGTTTCTTTTTGCAGCTGCCCCCGCTTATGACATCGACGACCTCGAAGCAGCCCTCTCCTCCAAGCTAGCTGACGACCAGGATCTTGTAATACTAAGCACCAGTAAGGCCGAGCCTACTCCAGCATCCAAGGCTACCACATCCAGGGAAACAGGTATGAAGAGGAAGACCCAAGGATCCAACACCGCTACCGTTCAACATCCCCTGGCTGAGATGTCACCCCAGGAACTTGTGCAACATGCTGAGGTTGTCACCCATCAGGTACCCCTAGTTGTTTCCGCTTTTCTTGCATTTCATAGTCAGATACGAAATTAAGTTCTATCCTGCATTTACCCTTTCGCAGGCTAACTCCTGTCTTCTGGAGCTGCTTGAGGCCGCCGAGAGGCGCGCTGCTGAATTCGATACTCTGAAATCCAGGGTTGCCTAGGCAAACAAAGAAACATCCAGGGCCAAAGCCCAACATGACAAGGTTCAAAAGCTGCTGCTCGAAAACGAGAAGAATGCAGTGGAAACTCGGGACCAACATGAGAAGACCCTGAAGGAGTATGTGGAGACGTCCAGGAACTTGGCCATGATCTCGGTGTTGCAGACCAAACTGAAGATGGCCATGGAAGCCAAGGATGAGGGTCACACCTTCACCAACTGGACTGTGCCTCTATGGCTCAAGTAGTTACGTGCCCTTGGTGGTTCAGTTCCCCAAGGGTACGAGACTGCTGAGGCCCAGGGTGCTGAGATGACCCTGCTTGCTGGCGTATCCGGATCTGGGACCGGAGAAGAGCAGCCGACGGCCGAGGATGTTGGGGGCGAGAAGGGTGTTGGTGATGAAGCTATGAAAGAAGGAGGTGAAGGCGCCAATGATGCGGTAGCCATGAGTACCGTTCAATAATCCACGGTCTTTTATCTCTTTCTTTGTTTATCGTGAAGCTTTTTTAAACTATGTCTTTTGTATGGTTGTCGGAGGTTTGATTCCCGGTGTTACAATGCTCCACCCATGGGTTTAATACCTGTGGTTTTGACTTTAAGCCACCGTGAAGTGGTCGGACAGTTTGCTCCGACCAAGGGGTGGTTACCCTTTATAAATATGTGCTTTTGAATTGTATGCTTGCATGATATCTTCAACTCTTCTGCACAAACAAATACACAAAAATGTTAAGAAATCAATACATACCTTTTACATCCTGGGATAAACCCTGAATGCGAAACTCTTTCTTGTGCAAACAAATAATTTCTTCTATCCTTAGCGTAATTCTGTTTCTGACTGCTTCGTAACAACCTAAGTTGTTTCTTGACCGACATCGAAATCCTAGGATTTGGCATTGCCATGCCATCCTAGGCCATGGTTACTTAGATAGTTCCTGCACATATCAGGAATAAATTTTAACAAATGAGATTATACCCAAAAATCCTGAGGCTAGATCCAATCATACTAAGGTCAAACCCAAAAATCCTGGGGCCAAACCCAAAAATCCTAGGGTTAAACCCGGTGCCGATCCGGCAAACTGGGGTCATGCCTGGTGCCGTACTGGCGAATTCTAGGGTCCCTAATACGTCCACAAATCATGAGGTTGTCATCCATGCTGTCAAAACAGGTCGATCCTATAATCCTGGGTCCAATATGTGGGTTAACGTGCGCTACAGGCGGGGGTCGTGCGCTACAAGCGATTACCCAAACGTAGGAGATGTGATATCCTCTCAAACCTTAGAAGGTATATTAGATACCTCAAACGGAGGAGAAATAGCCAGTATCTAACTTAGGAGAATCACATTTCTGACTTCATGCATCCAAGGTTAGTTATCTGCTTTTATCCAAGTATCTCAACCAAAGGAGTTAGTAATTCTTATAGAAAATGGTAAAAACAGGTAAAATGTGAATATAACAGAAGCATTCGATAATAACAAATACAAGAGAAATACCTCGATCAGTTGATAAGCTAGGAGACATACCTGGTATGAAGCATCCTATTCACTGTACTTACATCAAATAGGTTTTCAAATGGATTGCATTCCACGGTCTTGGTAGTAACACACCATCCATGTTGGCTAGCCAATATGCCCCCTTATATGCCTCTGAGTCGATTAAGTAGGGACCTTCCTATATGGGGGCCAATTTACCATCCCCTGGATTCGTCGTGTTCTGGAATGCTTTCCTTAAAACCAAGTCTCCTATCATGAATCTTCGGATCCTTACATGTTTATTGTAGGTCTTAGAGATTCTTTGTTGATATGCAGCCATTCTCCAAGCAGCTTGTTGTCGTAATTCATCCACTGTGTCAATGTCGTCAGCCAAGGATTTGTTGTTTGCATCCTGGGTCTGACTGATGAGCCTGAATGTTGGGACCACCATTTCTGTCGGAATGACTGCTTCCGTACCAAAAACCAAAGAAAACGGGGTTTGGCTAGTGGCATTCTTGGATGTGGTTCTGTCAGCCCACAATGCTAGCGGTAGTTCCTCTGCCCATTTTCCTTTCTTCTCCTTGAGTCTTTTCTTCAAATTGTTGATGATGATCTTTTTGCTAGATTCTGCCTGGCCATTAGCTTGGGGGTGCACTGGTGTAGAGGTTATCATTTTTATTCCCCAGCTTTCACAGAATCCAGTAGTCCTCTTTCCAATGAATTGAGATCCATTATCACACACTATTTCAGAGGGTATGCCAAATCTTGTTATGATGTTCCTTTTTATAAATGAGATAACTTCTTTTTCCCTGACTTAGATGTACGCTTCAGCCTCTATCCACTTCGAGAAGTAGTCGGTCATTGCTAGCATAAAGACTTTTCCTCCTGGTGCCTTGGGTAGCTTTCCTACGATGTCCATCCCTCACTTAATAAAGGGCCAGGATGCAGGGATTGGATGCAAGGGTTCAGCAGGTTGATGAGGAATGTTGGCGTGTCTCTAGAAAGCATCACATTTGAGGGCAAAATCCTGGGAATCCTTTCTCAAGGATGCCAGAAATATCCCGTCCTTAGGATTTTGGACATTAGGGACCTGCCCTCTGTATGATTTCCGCAGTCGCCTTTGTGAATGTCTTTGAGTACTTCCAGGGCCTCATCATCTAGCCAAGCATCTCAAGTATGTTCCTGTAATGGATTTTTTATACAATTTTCCTTTTATAAGGATGTACATGGCCATCTTGGTTCTGAATGCTCTGGTATCTTTTTCTCCTTTTGGGATGGAGCCATTCTGTAGGTAATCTATGACAGGTCTGGTCCAGGATGTCAACTTATCCTGGGAATCAGGACCCTACGTATCCTGGGTATCAGGATGCTGTGCATCCTGAGTATTAGATGCTAAAACCCTGCCCCCAGGATCAATGTCTCCTGTGTTCTCTTGTTGTTCGATTTCTAGGCTTAGTATGTGGACTATGGGGATATGTGTATCTTCCATTGCCTTGAATGCTGACCCCAAATTTGCTAGTGCATCCGATTCAGCATTTTCATCCCTAGGTACTTGCTAAATATTAAAAGTTTGAAAGTCCTGGGTTATAGCCTTCACAATTTCTAGGTAGTTGGCCAGCTTCTCCCCTTTCACTGCATAAGTTCCATTGAAATGATTACCTAACAGGTGGGAATCGACGTATACCTAGATGTTCTAGATCCCAAGATGTAAGGCTAATTGTAGGCCGGCAATCAGGGCTTCATACTCCGCTTCATTGTTAGTCTCCTGGAATCCACACCTAACAGCCTGGGGTATCTTGTCCCCCTGTGGCGATTTCAGTATGATCCCAAGGCATGTCACCCTGACATTGGAGGCCCCATCCGTGAATAGGGTCCAACATCCTGTGAATTCTTCTTCTTACAAACTATGGAATTCTGGATCTGCTTCAATCTGGATGTCACTACTGAAATCAGCCACAAAGTCTGCTAGAGTTTGTGGCTTTATGGCCGTTCTAGCTTCGTAGACTAGGTTGTAAGCACTCAATTTCAGGGACCATTTTTCCATTCTTCCTGACATTTCAGGTTTCCTCAAGACAGACCTTATAGGATAGTTAGTTTTCACATGTATAGTATGAGTCTCAAAATAATGTTTAAGTTTAGTAAAAGCCATACTTAGGGCTAGTATAAGTTTTTCTAAATGAGAATACCTGGATTCAGCGTCAAGAAGGCTCTTACTTACATAATACACTGGATGTTGTTGACCTTCTCCATCCTTGGTCAGGACTGCACTTACCGTATTCCTTGAAACTGCAAGGTATAATGACAATGGCTCCCCTGGATCCGGCTTCATCTAGAGTGGTGCCGAGGATAGGTACGCTTTCAGATCCTGGAAGGCTTGTTCATGCCGGGACGTCCATTCGAATTTCTTGTTTTTCCTCAGGATGTCATAGAAATCTCGGCATCTTTCTAAGGATTTAGAGATAAACCTATTCAGGGCTACTACCCGGCTTATCAACCTTTGTACATCCTTTGTCGACTGAGGTGACTTTAGGTTCATAATGGCAGGGATTTGTTCTGGACTAGCTTCAATTCCTCTTTTGGTCACCATGTAACCCAGGAATCTGCCAGCACCTACCCCAAAATGGCACTTCTCTGGATTCAGCTTCATATTATACTTGTCCAAGATGTCAAAAGATTCTTTTACATCCTGGACATGGGTACTGACATTCAGGGACTTTACCACCATATCGTCTATATACACCTCCATAGTTTCTCCTAGTTTTTCTTTGAACATCATAATCACTAGTCTTTGATAGGTTTCCCCTGCGTTTTTCAATCCAAAGGGCATAACAACATAACAATAAATACTTGTGGGGTGTGATGAATGCTATGTCCTCTTGATCACTTGGCTCCATTTGGATTTGTTGGAATCCTGAGGTAGCGTCCATGAATGTTAGCATTTCGTGACCTGCCGTTGCATATACCATGGAGTCAATGTGTGGAAATTGGAAAAGGGTCTATAGAGCATGCACGGTTTAGGTCCGTGGAATCAACATAGACCCTCCATTTGCCATTTTTCTTCTCTACCACTACCACATTGGCTAACCATCTTGGGGACTTGACTTCCCTAATCACCTTGTTCTTCAACAGACAGTTTACCTCCTTTTGAATTATCACATGCTTCTCAGGAGCATACTTTCTACTTTTTTGATGCACGGGCCTGTAGAAGGATCAATACCAAGTTTATATGTTATAACATTTTTGGATATACCTGTCATGTCTCTAGTACTCCATGCAAATGTTGACATTCTGGATCTGAGGAATTCAACCAGCTCTTCTTCAATAGGCCAGGGATGTTAGAGCCAATTGACACCTTCTTCCCAGGATGCAAGGGGTCTAGGATTACTTGCTTTACATCCTGCTCCCTTGCTTCTAGGATGTCCCTGACCTTTTTCTTTAATTGCTATCCTTGACGAGCTTTAGCTGAAATCTTCATAGCTGAAGTGTAGCAGTCTTTCGCTTCTTGTTGCTCCTCGCTCAGGGTGTCTATGTGATCTGTCTGCATCCTGGGTTTGGTCAGTGCCCCTGGATTTCGCAGACTGGTCAGCGCCCTTGAATTTGTCCTTCTTTCTTCCCAAGAGCTCTTTTAGGAAACCCTTGCTCAGCATGTAGCTGATCTCGATGCGCATGGCTATGCAATCCTCGGTTACATGGCCGAAGTCCTCATGGTACGCACACCACTTGGACTTATGCTTCCAGGACGCCTGTTTGTCTATCTTCCTGGGCCACCTTGCTTTGTTCCCCAGGTCCTGCATAGCATTGATCACACCTGCAATGTCAGTAGCAAAAAAAAAATCATTAAAAGTAGGATACTCTTCATCGTCCTCGTCTTCACCATGATCGACCCTATTAACCCTTGGATTATTGGGTTTCGAATAGGTTTTAGGACTCTGGGACCTTGGATGTGCCGGTTCTGATTTCCTTGTTGGAAGAGCCGTATCCTAGGACAACGTCGACTTTTTCCTGTATTTTTGTTGATACACGATGTGCCAACGAGCTGGATCAGACAAAGCGACAAAGGCCTGAAAATTTCAACTAAAGGTTCTGGTGGCCGAACTACGGCCGAACCTTGGTCGAGCCTTGGCCGAACCTCAAGTTCCGACAAGCTATGGAGTTCGGCCGACCGAAGATCTATATATAGGTTTTGTGTGTGTCTTTGTAACTAGTTTTTGAGAGTGAGCGAACTTCTGTGAGAGTGTGTGTGTTTGTACTCTGAGTCTCTTGTAATCAAGTTGTTAATGAGAGATTGAGTTATTTACACCGTTTGTTTACATTCTCATTTACATAATTGTTATCGAACTAGACCGATCCCACGCTCCAACGTTTTCAAGTGGTATCAGAGCTGTTGGCTCTTTCTATGGTCCTAATTTATCATTTTTCGTAAGTTTGAGACGTTAAACCTTCAGTTAGGGGTGATTGAATGTATTTTAGATTGATTTTTAATCAATCGAGTCTTTCTGAGTCATGGTTTTACCTAACAGAAGCATCTGGATGTCGAAATTCGATCAAATCCTGAATCTGGTGCGGTTTTGAAAATTTCCAGTGAAGTTCGGATAGAGTTCGGCCGAAGAACAGATCTGAAAAATAACCGCTCCGAACTCCAAGTTTGGACAGAGTTCGACCATGTTCGGACGTTCGAAGGTCGGGTTCGGAGGATCAGGTTCGGAGGTAGTTCGGACAAGGTTCGGAGGTAGCCAGGGGCTTTGCCCCTTGGACCCCGCCAGGGGCTGCCGCCCCTTGGACACCGCTTCTCAAGGGCGCTGCCCCCGAACCCCCATTAGGTAGGAATTTCAAAGAAGCGGATCAGCTATCGGGTTTACCCTTGATTCGGTAGTTGTGGGGTGTTATGTTTGAAGAAAATCCAGATTACGATATTTTACGAGTTAGTGATCGAATTTCTAGAAATGAGTTTGTGGGAAGTCATTGTTCTTGATGATGGACATAGGTTCAAGAATGCGTGTTTCTGATGATGGACAGAGATTCGAAGACATGGTTATGATTACTTGGGAACGTTTGTTGGAGATTATTTTTCTACACAAACGGAAGATTAAATGAGATTAAAGATTCCGTTGCGGGCCACTTGAGTTTATCATTCCACTACAAGAATGCGGGGTTGGAATCATAAGAAATTGAAGATTTGAACATGTCACTTGTTTAGGGGAAAATTCAGGTTTCCTAAAACTTTCAAAGTTTCATAATTAAAAAAGTGAATATTCAAAAGCAATCAGTTCAGGGTTGATGGTGATTTTTGATCTTCGTGGAAATGTAGTGTATTCTGATGTTCGTGCAAACCGATATGTCAAATTTTTCGGTCATGGTTTGGAACTCTTTGTCATTTGCCCGATACTTTCTTGAGTTGTGAAGACTTGGTCAGATTCAGTCTGCAACGAGATATACGTTTACCAGAGTAATATATTGGGATGGATTTCATGCTAAGGGGGAATTTCCATGATTGAAGATGCTGATTGTGTCTGTTTTCATAAAGATCAGAATGTATTACAATTTGGTGAAGATTAAAGATTGTTGTCAATATGCAGTGATGTTCAGGTTTCTTTACAAATTCCGGATACGACTGATGAAGTGAACCATTATCATATATGCCGGTTCCAGTTGGATGGTTGTGCTTGAAGCTAGGGGGAACTTTATTGGTTGTGGAGTTTGTACAAGATGCGAACTGTTTCTTGCATGCCTGAAGTTCAGTCGAAGGGGAGTTTGCTGAAAATCAAAATTCAAGATGTAGCAGACTGATTGATGATTATTGCTAGAAGATCAATGTCTGGATTCGATAGTAACGTCCAAGGGGGAATTTGTTGATGCATGAACCTTGTGTGGTCGTTACTGTTCGAATTGTCAAACATACTGATTTGTCGGAAACATGAACTGGGGTCCGAAACCCAGCCGAACTCCAGGTTCGGAGTTATCAGAACCTTGGACGAACTCCAAGTTCGGAGGGAGTTCGGACAGACTTTGGAGCTTCACAGTTCGGACAGAATGAAGAAGTATAAATAGTTTCGTCTTTGTATTTCTTTGTAAGTTTTTGTCCAGTGTCTATCTGGTTGAGAGGGGAGGTTCTGTCCAACCTCCCCCCGGAGCTTAATTGTTGTATACTCCTTCGGTTTATGTAATCATTCAACACAATATATGACAAAACTCCCGTCTCGATATTATTTACCATAGAATCGATCCGTATGTGCGTTTTCAATTGAAAACTCGTAGAGCATCGGATCTAGTGATTTGTACACCGAAATCGGACCGAAAGTTAACCCGAACACGAAGAACACGAAGAAGTAAATAACACTCGTTTATAGCTCAAATCGATCAATGTTTACATGATTTAGACTCGTTTACAGCATCTAAACATGATTCTAGATTCATAAATATTTAAAAAACAAGATCAAAAACTCCTCTTCTTATAATTGAACTCGGGAAAACGGTTATTCGAGAGGTACTCTTGTTCCGAACTCAATTTGATATATATATGGAGGTCACGTTCGGATACAGTTCGGCTACCTTTCAATCTCAGTCCATTTGCAGCTTAAAACCCTCCGGTCTTCTAATTTGTTGGAGCAACAGATTTTAATATGTATTTCAAATATGAGATTCATATTAGAAATACATATTTGATCAATCAAACCCACAATATTAACTAATGACATACTAGACCCTAGAACTTGTAACTCAACTACAACTAACATCAACTAACGAAACTAACTGATACACACACGACATACATATTTTGCACCAACAAACTTCCCCTTGACGTGTGCTATATCAGATCTTCCAACTCTTTGAATCTATTGTTAGTTAATGTAGGGTAGGTATCGCAGGAACATGACTAAGTTAACTGAACCATTTCTGAAAGTAATAAACTCTTTGACAGCTTTGCAACCATGCATGAAATGCATTCTTAAATCTGCAACTGGGAGACTTTGATCTTTTTAACCTGCACGCTTCAGAAGACAGAAGTGCAATTTTC
Organism: Deinandra increscens subsp. villosa; assembly: GCA_039602395.1. NCBI lineage: Eukaryota > Viridiplantae > Streptophyta > Magnoliopsida > Asterales > Asteraceae > Deinandra > Deinandra increscens. Next base: position 243,281 of record JBCNJP010000057.1, on the reverse strand, counting down.
CATTTTCACGCCAACATAAGTTAATCTTAGGCAAAAATCTCCTTTGGAGAACCAAAATATTTTGTTTTTTAATTTTTTTGCATCACATGTCAATCAATCAAAAAGAAATAAGAAACAAAATCTTTTTAACTTTTCTAAAATTAGAATCAAAACACAACTAAAATCTTTTTAAATTTTCACAACTTTATGCTAAAACACACCCAAAATCTTTTTGATATTTTCTAAAATGAAATGTAAGCGCAATATAGAATTAAACTCTATTTTTGTTTTTGGTGAGAAAGATCACAACATGAGATCATATCAGACATAACGCATCGTACACACTGCAATTTCAAAATACTAAGCATGCAAGCCAAGCTGAATGAGAATACATTCATTTGGTTTATTTCAGCTAAAGCAGGTCATTGTCTATAGCTTTCTGATATCAAATTAAGTGTATTTATCAAGCATAGATAACATGGTACCCACACAATCAGGAATACTGGCAGCAGATTTCTCATACTGATATTGTAAACTTGCTTATACAGAATCAAATGCCACAGAGATATCAAGTTCATGGTGTTTCTTGCAAAAAGAAAACAAACAACAATCAGGTCGGCTGGTAGGCACGCAGAGAAAGTCTGATTGTTTAGGAAAATAATAAATGCAAAATAAAGTAGAAGTTGTATAATCCAACAACAATCATGTCGGTACTCACGTACACGCAGAGAAAGTCCGATGGATTATACGAAACACCAAAGAAAATAAAGCAGAACGTCAAATGAACACCAATCAGGACGGTCTTTCGATACGCAGAGAAAGGCCGATCGTTTGACAAAATAAAGAAAATCAAACAAGTTAAAATTTTTCAAAATAAAGCAAGCGTACACCAGAACATCTCTTTATTCCGTTTTTGATATTTTCTCATTTTATTTTGCCAGATATGCACAGTACCCATCATGATTTGTAACCACAATTATCAAGCAAACGTTATCTTTATATCATACTCGCATATATCAAACTACTCAGCACATTCAGTCAAGTGAAGCAAGTACCTACAACCTTTCTTTCTACTTTATTCATGGCAGATAACCTATGCTGATGTACCATCATTTCTCACATGGTTGGATCAATTTCTCTTGTTGCCTTTTCCAATTTTTTTAAATTTTGGCATTTTTCAAAAAAAAAAAACATCACACTATTTTTGTGTTTTTCATATATTCTCCCCCTAAAATTCAACAAACTCTATTTTTTTGAATTTTTTAAAATTTCTCCCCCTAAAGATATGACAGAAAGTAAAAGTAAAGAAAATAAAATTGATCGATCAACACGGATACCTCGCATTTTTAGATTTTAAAAAATCATTTCCCTAAAAAATGTTTGTGAAATATCAACTCTGTGAAGCACTAACTTAAGCAAAATACTCCACTATCAGCAACTTTGCAATCACTATTAAGTCTTCTTGAAGTACCTGCGCACAACCTCAAACAATTTTTAGTTAAATACGGGAACTCAAACCGGCTTGGGTCATCCCGTATCCTAAACAAAATCGGTTCCTGCCGAGGTTGCCATTTTCTGTTTCCAAGAACGAAATGGTTTAGACGATTTCGCCCGATGCGAATCAGAACCATTGACATACCGTGACAAGTTGGAAACAATATTTAACAACTCACCAACTAACATTTTCTCAGATTTTGGATGACGTTGGTATTGTTGTCTAGGCCCATAGTAAGAAAAATCATTTGAGTAAGGCATTTTGAAGTCATTTTGGAAAATTGTTTTTGTTTTGGAAATTATGGTGACCAATCATCATAATTTGAGGTTTTACCAACAACCGGCTTCTTATGAGCTGGTTTTCGTTGGTTTTGCTGAATTTTTCTAACAGGTACCTCATTGAGAATCATCGAATCGGATGATGGTGATCGATATGAACCACGTGAAAACCTTTTACGAGTAGCACAATCACGAATCACATGTCCCGTCTTGTTGCAGTAAAAGTAAGCTCTCCTATCAACCGACTTAGGAGATGACATAGATTCTGTTGACATTGTAGAATGTTGAGAAGAATCACTCTCTAGACTCTCTAACTTAGAATTTGTTGACAGAAAATCAGCATCAGGTTCACACATGATATGATTCTCAACTGAAATCTCCTTTTCTTTGTGAACCTTGATATCCTCCACAATTTCTTCTATCTCAACACATCTTGGAAATCATTTCCAACATTCACATTCTCGTCTTTGCTTTCATATCCCAGACCACCATTCTTTTTAGATTTATCTGGTACCGACTTAGATTTCTCATGACCTTGTGAAGCAAGTCGAGAAAACTCATCCTTGATGGCATTTAAATTATCTTTATTGGAAAGCAAAGATTCATTAATCACAATCTTAGAAAATTTGTCGACTTTCACTTTTCCTGGATTACCGTCAAAAACCTTTTCCTTATCGAGAAATGTAGACCTTGAATCAAACATTGTTCTATTGTTAGCATCAAAATTTTCTTCATTTTTCTTCTGTGACTTTGACTTTTTCTTCTTCTTAGAAGAATTATCAGTAAACTTTGAATAATCATGAATTTCTTCTGTTGCTTTCAAAGTATTGATAGAATTTTCAATAACCACAAGAGGTGGAACATTTTTCAGAATAACATCACCAAAAATCTTTGAAAATTCTCCTTTTTGAACAAAAAATTTGTGAATGACGATGAATTATTGAGACTATGCAACTGTCTTTTGAAATCACGAACCTCAATCTTCATATCTGCAATTTTCTTTTGAACTTCAGCCAACTCTTTTTGTGTTGCAATAAGGTCTTCTGTTGTTCTATTCAAAGTAAACTTTTCTCTCCTCAACTGATCATGAGCATCATATGTTTCTTGAACAACCTTTTCCCATTTTTATTTATAAATCTCAACATTCTGTTTCAAAAGCTTGTTTTCACAAAACAATTCAGCTTTAGCATCTAACAGCTTCGTATTATCCTCTTGATGACGTAATTCTTTAGCAGTAAGATCAACAACATCCTTTTCTAGACCTTCAAGTTTGATCTTTGATTTTTGCAAACAAATTATCAAAAGCTGCTGCCATATCACCTGATTCTTTCTTCTATTTCTCAACTTTCTTCATCAAATCATCATTTGTTTCAGTCAGCTCTGAAACTTTTGCAGTCAACTCCACATTCTCGTGTTGAAGCTTCAATTCATTCTCAACAGCTTCACATTTTGAAGATTCATCTTTTTTAAACTTTTTCCATAACTGCAAAACCACCTTTATCAAACTTCTCACAATTTGCAAAAGAAGTATATTCTTCACTATCAACCTCCTTTCTAGATGCATTTAATTCAGCATATTTCTGTGCAAGATCATCCCAAAACACTTTAGAATTCTTGCATGATTTGAATTGAGACAGTAATTCTTTTGACAATGCTATTGTGAGAATATCATAAGCTTTTAATTCTCTGTCATAACATTCCCTTTCCTCGAATGAAAGATCTCTTTGAAATTTAGAAACACCATGCCAATCAGTCAGATATGAATATTTTTTATCAATCGCCTTCCAAAATTCATCAAAGTTAGCGTTAATAAAAATCTCAAAATCTTTTCTCCATTCTTGATAATCTACACATTTTAATAATTTGGGAACCACCGAACTCGCTTGAACTTTACTCATTGTGATTACACTAGAAAAATATCAATCATTGAATCTTGTATCTTGAACTTTGAATTTTGTGAAATCATCGAATTGAAATCCCGAAGACAAATTCTCAAAAATGAAAGTCTAAAGAGTCACCAACAATTCAAATTTTGAACCCGATCAATTTGCCATTAAATTTCTTCAAATTTAAAACAACATCGATGTGTCACAATCTTTTAATGAAATAACCGATAGACTACCAAATTCCTTGATAAAAAAAACCCGAGACTTTTATGATTAAAACCCCAAATGCAATACACCTCACACCCTATACATCTCAAATCTCTTTAGTAAAGTTTGTGTCACAACTTTGAACCTTATACTCGAATTTTAACAACGTCAAAGTAATTTTAATTTAAAAAAAAATCTAATCCAGGAATGTAATATCACGTATGAATGAAATGCAATATAGGTTTAACGAATGAATGAAAATTCTGGTCCCACAAACATTTTCAACGAGTGAGAGGAGGAGAGAGAAATTCTCCTCTTCTTCACAATTACGTACGAACGTATGAATTTCTTTCAACCAGTTTTTTTTTCTTTTAATCTTCAAATCATTCAACGAATATAGAAATTGATGACACCTTCATGATCACAATCAAAATCCGATCACAACAAGATCCATATCAATAACGTTTCGTAATGAATTAAAGCTTCGAGATCGAACACAGTTGAAATATGAAGAACACGATCTTATAAAGAATTCGATCTCCTCAAAAGCTGATTAAAATTCAAATCCAGTTGCACAACCAGTTTCGTATCCTTAAACCGAACATGATGATATCAATGTTGAAGAGCTTCACGATGAACAACCACTGTGAATTTTTTGAATTTGAGCAAAGCTTCACCAAAATCGATTCGGAAACTTGTAACAGATTCGTGTTCTTGCTAGAACAAGTTTTGTTGTCTAGTGCTAGGTATGTTTATGTAATAGAGAGTTTTGTGTTTTCTGGTCTTAGTGGACCAGAGGCGGGTCAGATGGTACGCCGGACCATCTGGTACGCTCGTTAGTTGGTCCGCTGGACAGAGTTTGTATAAATAGTTTTAGCTCAGTTAGAGAGAGTTAGTTGTGAGTATTGTGAGTTTAACTGTGTGTTTTCAAGTGTGTTTACTCTCTGTAATCTCTCTCTGTATAACTGAGCTTGAAATCAACCAAAGATCTATTATTTACCTCGTGTGTTACAATTCCGATGATAATCATGCATTAGCAAGATCCGATACGTGTTTTACAAGTGGTATCAGAGCGGGTTTGCTCAATTACTGTGATTTACAAATCGGTTTTTGGGTTTTAGAGAGAGAAACAACGTTTGTGGTAAGAATTTCATCAATTCGTCTCATTTTCACGACAATTCAATATGGTTTTTACGTTCAAAATGCTCCTGGATTGTTTTGTTTGAGTTCTGCATTGATTACAAGCTAAAACAATCGAAAACAATCAAAATTATTCGAGATTACATTGGTCCTCTATTGTTCCGGTGGTGGTACGGATCAAGAACAACTGGTCCGCACGTGTATCTTCATAGGAAAAAGTGGTCCGTTAATTGTGGTCCAGTAGGCAATCTTCATAGGTTGGTCCGTGGCGGTTTCAGCGTACCAGATTTGGTCCGCGAGTTGTTATTTCAGCGTACCAGTTGGTCCGGAAATCGAATTTGGTCCGGTAATAGCATTTTGGTCCGTTGATTTGATTTTGGTCTGGAGATCGATAGTTTGGTCTGGGGTTGGTTATTTTGGTCAACTTGATTAGTTTTGAATAACAAATCATGGATACGTTCCAGGCTTTTGCAGCAATGTCTTCGACCGTTCAAGCTATACTGAATTATGATAACGAGATAGGAACTACAAACAAAGTTCCGAAATTGATGAGATTTGAAGATTTTCATAATTGGAAAACTCGTTACGAATCATACATTGGTGTGACGGATGTTACGGTATGGACACC
>JBCNJP010000057.1:214718-237168 GCA_039602395.1 Deinandra increscens subsp. villosa | reverse complement strand
AGTATCATTTGTGTGAACTTTCTTGACCTACTACTTGGGTACTTCCCTTATTGTATCACACGTTAACATCATCAGAATGACTCATTATGATTTTTTTCGTGAGAATATCCACTACAACCAACACGACTCTAGAACCATTTTACAAACACATCTTATAATTTCAACATAAATAAAATGCTCATATGCCTAATTATCATATTTAGACTTAGTATATTATTAAACACCCACATGTACTTTATATCCAACCTTTGGTTTGTCACCACATACGTTTTCATCACATAATTAAATGAGAACATCATATTAGGCATACAACATGTAATCCTTTAACTATGGTGTAAGATATACATACTTGAAAGTTTATTTTAACCTCCGTTGCCATTTTCTCTGTTTGACCCATTTGAATCTAAGCTTCCCACCTAGCTTATCAACACTCAACATTACATTGTTCTACATTCATAAGAAGACTAGTTAGTCATTTCACAACATGGTTACTATATACTCTAGGTCAATTTCCACATATGTCAATTTCTTCATTTTTAGGCGTTTGACTTTAAAACTCAAACTGTCCAAAAACTTAACCATTCATTTAACCACCTAATCATTCATATAACATTTGATTTCTAATTCCCTAATGTATACACATGACAACCACCATATTCAACAACACTTAGCACATACACATTATATGTACTATTGGTTTTGCACATAATACAACATAGGTTATGTTTAGTAAACATAACCCATTGTTTTTCTCTACTTTAGATGCATAAAATTCACTTGTTAAGCATACATGACCACTCATACACATGATCATTCAAGCATAATGCTACTATATAGTGTTTACACTACATTCAGTCATGAGTTCAAGTACTTATATCCACTTAGGCATTTCATCAAACATTTGGTGTGCATACAACTTCTACATATGAACTTACAAATTTTCAAGCAAAGTGTATAACCCATTTAAGCACCATATCAAAACATTAAAATCATATCACCACTAATCAAATCATATTTTAATCTAGTGACACTTCCATCTTTGTTATCAATATTTAAGCATTATAACTACATGCTTCAACAAGCACTCCATGATTTCACTAATCATACCGAAATTCCACATTAAACATGATACTCATGGAACTTCTCAACAACTATCACCAAAATAACTATAAAGGTGAATCATTAACGCTACTACACCATGAAATTTTGTGTTTAATCCACTGTTCTCATCACCCCAAAAGTGGGTTACGAATTTTAAAGGAGAAGTGGTTAGGGTTTCATACCATGAAGCATTCTTGGCAATCCTAGTTCATAATCTTCCATAGATTCCGAATTTGAGGCCTGTAAGGCACAAAATTTTGACTTTCAACTTTGATTTTGCATGGTTTGGGGTAGCTTGTAGTCATTTGTCTCAAAAACACTTGGGTGTTCTTGTGTGTCTGACCAAAACCACGATCTCTACCCTTTTTGTTGGTACATAATTAGTGCGTCGTGTGAAGTATTTAATTAAAACGATGTGGAGAACATGACAAAGCAAGAATGCTATTGTCCGAACTGGATCGGAATCGACAGTTAGGATCAAGCTAACCGATAGTTCGCCTGAGGTTCGGCCAGTCGGGTATATAAAGGTGTTTTGTCTTTGTAATGGAGACAGAGAGAGAGATCAGTGTTAAGTGTGTGTTTTTATGGTGTTTCTCTATGTTTGTTCTCAGTGTCCTTAGAGTTGTAATTGTTCTTCTTTTGATCAATAAAACAACTCTTAATTATGTTCTCTTATTCGAAATAGCTAGATTAAGAAGAAATCCGATGCTCACGAACTTTCAAGTGGTATCAGAGCTTTCTGGTTCATTCTACTGATTTGTGGTTGATATTTTCGGATTTTTGGAGTCAAAAGGTGTTGGTTTTGGAAAAATTGAAGTGTTTTTTGCGAGTTTTGATCGCTTCAATTGAGATTTTTACGAAAAATCTTCTCCAAAATCATTCCTCATCATTTGTTCTGATTCTCTGTTGAAAATCTTGTTCTAATCTATCCAAATTCAAAAGTTTTGAGAGAAAATGTTTCAGTTCGGCTGAGAAGCTGTCAATTCGGAATAATCGTAATCCGAACTCCTAGTTCGGCTCTAGTTCGTTCGTCCGAAGTACTGGTTCGTTTGGTTCCTATACGGTTGAGTTAGGTTCGGATGAGTTCATCTCTAGTTCGGTCACTCGAAGTACCAGTTTGGATATTCCTAGTTCGTTTGGTTCATTTTCATTTTGGATAAATCCAATTCGGCAACGGTTCGGTTAACCTTTTCTGTTTGGCCTCAGTTCGACTATTGTTCCAGTTTGGATAAAGTTTTTGGGTTCGGGTTTGGTTCGGATAACCAAAATTTGAAATTTTTAAATAATGTATGATTTCCAAGCTTTTTCCGTTATGCAAAACGCGATGCAAACCTTGATTAATTCTGACAACGAAATCGAAACAAGCCAGAAAGTTCCCAAGTTGTTGAAGTTGGAGGATTATCAGAATCTGAAACAACGGTTTTCTGCTTACATAAGCACAAATGATATCGATCTATGAATTCCAATTCAAAAGCTTTATATGCACCCAACTGATCAAGGAGATTTCAAAGAAATTCATACCCTTGATGCTGCCGAGAGGAAACTTTATGAGCTTGAACAAAAAGCATTTGGTTATCATACAATGGCTTTACCTACCGAATTGTTACATAAATTCAGCACTTGTAAGAAATCGAAATAATTATAGGATGCGTTATCGACTAGAAGCCCTTGGATCCTTTATGAACTGATAAATTTTACCAGTGTGCATGTACTTCTAGAAGACCCATCGACGATTAAAAAGTTGTTGATGGATATGTATTCTGCTTAACTTAGATTTCATGTTCTATCTCTCTAACCTGAAGTTTTCTAAAACTTTAAACTGCAAGGTATCCGTGTTGATTGGTCAATTTTAAATCTTTACATTTCGTTTGTAGTTTAGGGGGACAAAATTGAAAAAGCCAAAAATAGTGTCTTGTTTTTATAAATTGAAAAATCCAAAAATAGAGTTTTTCATTTTAAGGGGGAGAAAAGCATGTCATGGTGAAGGTGAATACATGGAAAATATTGAGAGGGTGAATACATGCAAAATATATAAATTTTTGAGAAATTGATCATTGGGAAGTGATGGTACATTGGCTTACGTATCTGACTCATGGGTAGAGTAGATGAAAAAGCCATAAGATCAATGTTTGATGTGCTTGGTAGGCTCGGCAAATCAGAAAGTATTTAGATGTGATATACACTAAATACTATGCTTGACCATGTGGATAACATCTTGAAGCTTATTTCATGAAAAAAAAGAAAATAAGTGTGAAAAAGAAAATGAGAAATCACTGTGTATACATGTGTTCATTTTCTAAAGATTTAAACTTGTTGATTTTCGTTATTTTCTCAAACGATCGGACTTTCTTTGCGTGCTCACAAGGCCAACCTGATTGTTGTTCATTTGAGGTTCTGCTTTATTTTCTTTGGTGTTTTGTATAATTTATTGGACTTTATATGTGTGTCCACAAGACCGACCTGATTGTTGTTGAATTATACAATTTCCACTTGTTTTATTTTTCTTATTTTGTTAAATCCGAGGCCTTATCTGCGTATCGAAAGATCGACCTTAAGGTTGACGATTTAATGTTCTTATTTCTTTTTGCATGGAACACAGTTGACGATATCATGAATTCAATTACTTTGTGATATCACATGTGTAATCACACGAGAAATAAAGAAAAATATAAATATGTCTGAATATGTATGATAGTGTGGGATACACTGGTCAAAGCAAAACTAATCAATACCTTAACATATCCAGCTGTTATGAGTATGATTCTGTCTGAGTTTAAGATGGACAAATTATACCAGCAATCAACATGACTTATGTCTTTCAATTAGTTGAAATTAAAGTGTAGTTCAGTGCGTGAAGATCAATATGATCCCGTATAGTGATCTTTCTCATACCAAAAATAGAGTTTGATTCTGTATTGAAATTTCATTTCATTTAAGAAAAGTTAAAAAAATCGGTGTGTTTTAGCATAAGTTGAAAAATCAAAAAGATTTTAGGTTTGTTTTGATATAAATTTTCTAAAAGCCGAAAAGATTTTGTTTCTGTTTTATTTTCGATCTGATTAACACGTGATACAAATTAAGTTTTCAAAATCATATCTTGGAGTCTCAAAGAGACGTTTTGCGCTGAGATTATTTATGATTGAACAGGTTGTTGAGTGAAAGGATGTCACAACCTCAAGTCTTCTAAAACTGCTGATAAAAATGGAAACACACTGTGCATCGTCAAAGTATTCAAGACCAAGCTATCATCAAGTTGAGGGGGAGTTTGTTGGTACTTAATATGTGCGTCGTGTGAAGTATCTAATCAAAACTATGTGAAGAACAAGACAAAGCAAGAATGCTGGTGTCCGAAATAGATCTGAACTGATAGCTCGGATCAGGCGAACCGCCAGTTCGCCCGAGGTTCGGCCAGTCGAGTTTCTGTGGTGTTTCTCTATGTTTGTTCTCAGTGTCCTTAGAGTTGTAATTTTTCTTCTTTTTATCAATAAAACAACTCTTAATTACGTTTTCATATTCGAAATAGCTAGATTGAGTAGACGATCCGATACCCACAAACTTTCACCTTTACATCTTAAATTTTCGTTATTGGCATATAAGCTCCTCCTCTACTTAATTTTCCTTTAAATAAATGGAAAAATAAGCCCTTCCTCTCTAAATGTTAACTCATCTACTTAACTTAGACTATGTTAGCCCCTAAAGCTAATTTGGGAGGTAACTCAACCGACTCGACCCAAGATTCAACTTATTTTAAATAATCATTCATCATTTTTAAATCTATTAATGAAATGGAAATTTCATAATTCGACCAACAAGTATTTTGATTAAATTATTCACCCCGGATTTGGGATGTTACAACTCTATCCCCATCAAAGAGAGTTTCGTCCCCGAAACCTCATTTTCTCATCTATTTCACCCACCATTCTCCTTAATGGCCCATCCCATCAATGGTTTAATTCTCTTGTTAACGCACATGTCTAAGGGTCATGTACACAACTTGGTTCTTAATATGGTTCCATGAACTACACTCACATTAAGTTCCCAATCACAACACCTTCACTATCCCATGGGTATATCATGCTGGCCATATCTTGCTCATGTAAATCAAAATCATACTATTTACTTAGCATGGATGTGTATTTCGCATACCTTAGCAACCTTGTTTGCTTAAACTTTCGACTATCAACTTAGTTGACCTGATAGTGTCCTTGCTTCTTACCTAGCTTGCTAAGAGTCAATATTTTCACATTATTAGTTCGTCTTTCGACTAATAATTTATTCCACTACATGATTCATTTTCAACTTGGACTCTACTATGATTTTTGAAAAGTCAAATCGTTTATTTATTTATTTTTCATACTCTACTCGTCATTCATACACATATCTACACGAACCAACCTTTTCATTCTTTTAAATTCATATATTAATGCATATCATCCTCTTTACCTACAATTCTTAGCGCACATTTAGTCGTGTTGAGCCATGCGTGCAAGTTGATGTACTCGTTTTTACTCTACTTTGTTATCACAACATAGGGTTCTCAACGTAAAGCATACAAGGCATTTTATTTAATATCGTGAAAGAAAACATAGATTTCTCGCATTCCAACACGTAAATTATTTTATCTACTTTGTTAATTACAAAATAGATTTTTCCACTCTTTAACATATCTCCTACTCGGCTCCCTTTGTTAGCACGAAGTAGATTTCCCATGTTTCAAGATTTAACCTATTTATTCCACTTTGTTATCCAAATTAGAATTTATCAACCTTTCAATATTTATCATAGTTATTCTTTCTTATAGTCACAATATAGAATTCTCAACACTTCAACACTCAACATACTTATTCTATATTGTTAACACAAAGTAGAATTTATCAACATCTCAACATTAAACATGCTTGTTTTATTTTATAACACAAATAGAATTTTTTTCCACATTGTATCAGTATACATATTTATTCTACTTCGTTAATGTAAAATACAACTCTTCCATGTTTCAACATTCAACATACTAATTATTCTACTTTGCTAATGCAGAATAGAATTTTTCTCATTTAGCATTCGACTTATTTACTCTACTTTGCGAATAAGGGTTAGAATTCCCCACGTTTGAACATTCAACGTCTAACATACTCATTATACTTGGTTTAATCCAAATGGAAATTCCAACCTTGTAACATTTACCACCTATTTTATTTTTGCTAGTACAAAATAGAATTTTCCAACATCCCCACATTTAACCTACTTACTCTACTTGTTAACATAAAAGTAGGATTTTTCCAACATTACAACATTTAACATACTTATTCTATTCGCTAACGCCAGATAGAATTTTCCGAAACCTCAACCCTTGACATACTTATTCTACCTTTTTTATCACGATGTCGAATTTCTCACAACTTCCATTACTCAACATTTTAGCATACTTATCCTATCCTGTTAAAGAAAAATAGGAATTCTCAACGATTTCAACATTTACAAATACCACTATATATCCTACTTAAATATCTCAAGTAAGAGTTTCTACCAAATTCAACAAATTCAACATACACCCTACTTGTTGTTACAAGTACGACTTTCCACAATTTTAACATTTACTCTACATGCTATTTCTAATAGAGCATTATACAACATGTTTCATCTTTTACCCTATTTGCTATTGCAAGCTGAGCCTTCAATAACTTTTTCAGTTTCTACTCTACTTGCTATGACAAGTAGAGCATTCAAAAATTGTGTCAACCTTTACTCTACTTGCCATGACAAGTAAAGCATTCAACAACTTTTTCAGATTATTGTGGTCATAAATACTGTCACACCCCGGTCAACGGTGTCGGGTGTGAGAGAGAATGAAATCATAGTCGAGGATACATAGAACAACATCTAATAATTTAAACTTCATAAAACATTTCTTCATTTCAGTTGCAGCGGAAAGATAGTGGAAATGATAATGTCTTACATTTGGAAAACATAAAGTCTAAATTAATGTTAAACATAAAACGGTTTATTAGGATAAGTTGGGACTATGACACCAAGAGCAGGTCCGATAGCATGATTAAGCCCCATTTGCATGTCCTCCGGTGTTTGCATCAATTACCTAAGAAATCATGAGTTTAAAAGGTCAACATAAAGTTGGTGAGGTTCACAGGTTTAGGAATTATCAGTTAAACATTTGTAAAACAGTTTTCGGTATACTTAAATATTATCAGGGTTTATTGTTGTGGTTGTATGATCTCACCTGAACCTTGATTTCAAATACTAACGGTTTACCCATCCAGCATCTCTTGCCCAGAGATGTTAAACAGAGCAGAATAACTGACGTGTACCCCCAGACAATCCGGAGTCAAAACTGGAGCTACCAGTTAGGGTAGGGTTGTCAACCCAAATAGATCTATTCACTAGCTATCGTTTCGTACAGAACTAATTGAAATCAATTAATGATGGGATTTTCGGTTGTACAAACGTTTATAACGATAATGTACCAAGTTGGGCAATCAGTAAGAGAACAAGTAGTCATACGGCTAACAAGTAAACCATAATATTAAGTAAAAAGCATTTAATCAGTTTTCATGATTTCTTCCCCAAGTATAAAACAGTTAAAAGGAAAAGGGGTCGTGAAACTCACAGAATCAGCAGATGAATGAATGAACCGTGAAGTAGCGGTAGCAAGTAACGTCCTAATTTAGATGAATAAGACATTTGCATAAGGTCTATGATCAATTGAGTAACATAAGTCACCCAAATGATACCGGTCAAGTCTTGATGTTATTCCCGTTTGTATTTGTTTGGAATGCCCGTTATTAGTATTTATCGTACAAATAAATACACGTTTTCAAGTTTATATTTATGTGAAAATCAGATAGTTAACGTTTAGCGAGACTATTTCCATGAAATGCGTATACTTATGTTCAATAAATATACCAAGAAAATCAGTTAACAATTCAACCAAGTTTTAAACATTGACAAATAATAATGTTTATTATTATTTTTTATCAGTTAATCATGCAAGTTATAATTATTTTTAATAGTTATGATTAACAATACTTGGTGAATAAAACATAGTGGAAATCCTTTGTAAATAATTATTTGACAAAAATAATTATTTATTTTATTTTAGTCATGAAGGGATTTTTAAGCTTCATTTTAAATCACAACATTTTATAGTCTTGAAATCGTTTAAACATTTTGTTGACAAGAAATATCTATTTCTTTCTTAAACATTTTTAAAACATTGTAACGACGCTTGGATTTATATAAAGTTGTCTTTATAAAAACTTGATCTTATTTAAAATCTCTAACGGACGTAAGTCCATTTTTGGTTACTTTGATTTCATAAAAATCCATATAAGCATTTAAAGTCAATGGCTTGCCTTTGATATATTCTTATAAAATCCTTTTACAAAAATATTTAATTTTCACAAGTGACTTTTTATAGAAAAAAAAAATGCTCATTTATAGCAAAAGTTTTAGAAAGGTAAAACTTGTAATAAATCCAAGAATTTATGTCGAATTAATCATTTGACATAAATTTATTCTTTCCATTTTTAGAAATAAAATCTATAAAAGTTCTTTTTGTCTCTTTATTTATTTTAACTATTTATGTCATAAGTTGCATATGTAACTTTGTTTATATCATTTCATCTTGTTTAGGAGATTCATTTGTTTTAACATGTAACATAATATGATTTGTAATAAATCAACTAACACTTTTTGTTAGGACATAAATCATAACCATCAACTAACACATTGTGTTAGGACTTATAAATAAATAAACAATCAACTAACACATTGGTGTTAGGACTTTTAAATATAAATAACAATCAACTAACATTCTCATGTTAGGACATTAAATAATAAACTATCAACTAACATTTTCATGTTAGGACATAAAATATATAAAGATCAACTAACACTTTGTGTTAGGACAAGTTAGTCACATAAGTTAGATATATCATTTGTTAGTTCATGGATTTATATTTTTATAAATTATGAAGGGGCTTGAGTTTTGTTAAAATCAACTAACTTATGAAATCAAGATTTCATAAATGCAAGATTCTTGGTGCACACTCATTACTTTCTTTTGATTTCACAAGTGTGTTTCACCACACCCCTTGGTTATTTTAAGTCTCAAAGACGCCAAGAAAGGGTGCTTGATCTTGGGAGAAAAGGAGGTTAAAGAGAGAGTTTTGTTAGTTGATCATAACAAGATGCAAGCATTCAAGTGTTTTGGGTTGTTTGTTGTCAAGACTTGAGCGGTTCAGAGGGTGGAAATATGTGAGAAACGTGAGTTAGAAGACTCACAAAAGAAGAAGAGAAAATTGGTGGTGGTTGGCGGCTGTTCCGGCGGTGGCGGATGGCGGCGGCTGTGGCGGAGTAGCGGCGGCCGGCGGTGGCCGGTGGTGGTTCTCGGCCGGCTCAAGGGGTGTTGGTGCAAGGATTTTGTGTGGGGGGTGGCCTCCTTCTTATAGTTAAATTATTGGGTAATGACCCTTGGTTTAGGCTTAAATCCCATGGTAATTACTCATTAAAAACCAATGGATTTTGGTGTGTTGTCAAGATGTCATGGCTCCCAATTTCACTAGTTGTAGGTTGATTAATTTGTATAAACTTTATAAAAGTCTAGGAGCTTTTATAAAATATGGAGGAGTTAGGAGTTTATAAAAATTATTATTTTTATAAATTTAATCCAAACACAATTTATTACAATGGTGGTGAGTTTTTAAATAATTATTTGGGCCAAAAGTTTATAAAATCAAGTGGGTAAATTTTATAAAAATCATTGGGCCAAAACAATTAAGTTAAAAGGTTTGAGGTTTGGGCTAAAGCCCATGCGCATTTGGTTAAGGGGATTTGGGACGAAGCCCAAGGGAAAACAGTGGGTTGGCCGGGTTTTCTGTTTGGGCCGCGAAAGGGAAAAGAAACCGGTTTGGGCCGATTCTCGAGTGGGCCGAAAAGGAGAAAGAATTCGGGTTCGGATTATCGGGTCGAGTTTCGGGTTTGTTCGGGTCGTTTTGGGCTTATTGGGCCTAACCGGGCCCAATAGGGTGATCGGTTATCGGTTTGGCTAAGTCTTGACAATTTACCATTTTTCATAATGTTTTTAAGTTTCCAGAATGCTCGTAACAGTTTATATCAGTTTTGGTAAAATATAAAAGTCAATTTTTATATTTTATTTCTTGTTATTAAAATTCCATATTTAACATATATCATTTCTCAAGTTGGTCCGGTTTGGTACGCGTGAATGCAACGAAGACTGTTTCGTTTGTTCGCGTCAGTTTTAAGCTCGATTACCATGAGTGATTAGAATTCCAGTTGTTTCTAGTCACGTAATCGCTTAAAATGTTCCCGTGTCGATGGTGAATATCCGTGACACATGTTTAAGAAAAATATAAAAATTTCATTTTTATATTTGTTTCTTATTGTTTAACATTCCATTAATTTCTTAGTGGTCTTTCATGTTTATTAGGGCGCGGTTTCCAATACAAATGTGGGAATCAGTTTTACGTTCAGTTTTTATCGGTTACGTACAGTTACCAAACAGTTAATCATAGATAAGATAAGCACATAAGGTCTAATCTAGGGTCAAAGTAAGGTGCGTTGACTTGACTTTTGGACGGGGTGTCACATTCTCCCCCAGTTAGAAGAATTTCGTCCCAAAATTCAGTTCTGATCACTGGTGGATGTAACGCTTTCAAAAGTCAAGGATACTTTTATCGTATTGGGTTCTTCCGTTCCCAAGTGTACTTTGGACCTTGCCTAGAGTTCTATCACACCTTAATGATGGGAATGCGGCTATGCTTCAGTTCTTAATGTCTAGGTCAAGTATCTCAACAGGTTCCTTGAACAAGCGCAGTGTCTCGTCCACTTGAATTTCATCAAGTAGGACAACAAGCGTTTCGTCGGACGACCACTTAATTAATTTACCAATCATAAATAGTCATTAATGCTACTTAGCAGGATAGGCAGGCGTAGCTGGTACGCCACTGGGCCAATCATTTCAATGGTCGGTTAGATAAATCTAAATGGTCTGATAACAGAATAAGGATTGACACACGGAAGAGCGAGGTATTGAGAATGAAGGTTTCTGGACAAGTCATGATTACTCGTAAATGGGCTCTACCAGGATTTTCATGTAGTTCAAATTACAATTATGTGTGCACCCACAATTGTGATTTGCCTTACATGATCAGCCTAAGCTTTGCTCATGCTTGAGTTCTCGGTTTGTCAGAAAATGAAATGTGTCAGGGACGGGGCTGTTCATGTCGATTAACTTTTGATCAGATTCTCCCTTGAATCTCGAAAGTTCCAATGCAAATGAGGAGCTTTCATTCTTAGTTTACTAGACCTAATTATTCTCTTTCCCAGACAATACGTGTTATAAGGTTTTGATCCCCCTTATAATTTCCAAAGGTTTGCGTCATGCGACAGCATAGACTTTCTAACGATTGCGGGCGTCCGTAAGTCTATTGCAGATCGGAGGTAACTTGCTTGCAATACATAGGAGGGAATTTGAGACTAGTAGGTTGGTTCCTTCCAACCTTAGTCCGGGAAGTAGGTGAATGATACTTTCTTTCATGACGTGACGTCAAGAGGGTGTAGTTCGATGCCTTATGCGATAACTACTGATGTAGGAGGTTTAACTAGTGTTAAATGATTTTTCTAACTATTTCCAAGATCAACATCCGGAAAGCGGCATATCTTCCATTGTTGGATCAGTCTCATTTCATCTATCATTCCATATAAAACGGGAGCACCTCATAGGGAGTGGCTTGGACGGATGAAGCCTTTATCTATCAACTCTTGTAGTTGATTAGATAACTCTCGTACTACGGACGGTGCCAGATGGTAAGGGATATTGCAACGGGGCAGCTCCAGGCGTTAAGTCGATGCGAAATTTCTCTTACCGAAGGGGTAAAGCCTTCAGGAAAGACTTCCGGGTATTCGCGGTTAATAGGGACATTCTTGATACGTTTATCCCTAGGTTTCCTCTAAGTGACATGAGCTAAGATAACATGACATCCTTTTCGAAGGAATTTTCGTGCCTTTATACTAGATATGAGGATTAGCTTGCCTTGCACGTATAGAGTGTTGCCATTTGCAAGTGGCACTCTTACCATTTACTTATGACAGATGATTTGACAGCCATTCTATTCTAATGATCACGTCGATGTTTCCGAATTCAATGGGTATTAGGTTGATGCTAAATGTATGAGCGGGGGGTCCTAGTGAATAACCTTGGTAGATTATGATGGCTTGATTAATTCTCCATTGACTTATACTACGGTAGCTTAGCGTCTAAGGCAGAATGGTCGATTTCGAAGGATTACAAATAAAATCGGTAGGCACAAGGTTCCTATCGGCATTAGTATCGAATAAAACAGAAGGTTAATGGTTTGTTTACTATGAACGTACCCGTTTCTGTGTTCGGGTCACAACAGGCGTCTTTAGCGTTGATCGCAAAGACTCTTCCTCGGATTCCTGTCCTTGGGAGCTTTGTATTAAGCGTAGCGTAACTAGGGTGAGTCTAACACAAATCTAGTAGATGGGGTCATTATGAATGGTCGTACTGAGCGTTCCTATGGTCAGTGTATACGGTACACTTCGTTACCTAAGGTAGTGTCTTTTACCCCCTAGGGTAAGCACTACGGCCCCATGCTCTAAGTCGTGGGTCGTATGATCCGTCTCATGAATCTCCAGTTGTTGAGGGGAGCAGGGAATGAATTTCTTTCTAAGTCAAAATGGTTTTGGGCCATTTTGAAGGGATTCTTCATGGATCTACGGTACTGGTTACCGAGACCTAAGCGGTACGGATTTTTGACGGTGTAAAGGGAGTGCTTTGATTCCTTATGGCTTTGACTCAGATACGGATCGACTTAAATTGTCGATCATATCTCCTAAGAAAAGTATCTCGTAAATCCAAAATGCCATATTTGGAGAATTTTGCGTACGATTTCTATTTCCAAGTAACTATGGGAAAGCCTTAAATGTTGCCTATTTTCATCCTTACTATAGGAGTAGGTTAGAATATCTTTGACGATAACTATTCTATTCCTATAAGGGGTTGCGCTTGAGGTTCACTAGTCTATGGGCATGGTAGTACGTTCGTCCAAACGGAAGACATAACTAGAAACTAGAAGCGACTATAACAAGTCCTAAATGTTGTTTTCGCACTGTCTTCTTACAACATCTAATTTGGTGGTAGCATGATTCTCATTAGTCCTATGAGTATAAACTTGGCTTTTTGCAAGTGGTCGAGTTGATTGTGAATCTAAGGAGTGGGCAACAGTTCTTCACCGTTAGTTTGTTCCACTTATGACAATCGAAATAGTTCCGAAAGGTCTATCTGCAACCGATTAGAGGCCTCGCACAAGGATAGGTTCTACCTAATGAATTCTTTGTCTGGTAGCTCCAAGCTAGACAAATTCTTGTATCACGGTCGTATGGGAAAACTGGGATGGCTCTAGGAACATAAGTTGATATGGGGTTCCACTTGTCTAGGCGGGGTATACGAGAAAAAGAAACCCTTAAGGGAAGACTCAAAGAAGTTCCTGAACAAACAGTAACATCTTCTTCGATTTTCTTCTCAGCATCATGACATCCTTCTAGGACTTATGCTAGAAGTAACTTTTATCTTGGTTTCCACTCTTCTCTACTAGAGTTTCACCATTTACTAGTAGTATCCCATCTTCCTTCCTGAAGCAAACAATCTATGTGCGAGTCGTTGATGACCATTGCATTATAGAGAGGCCAAGGCTCCTAGTTTGACAGACAGCGAGTCAATGTTGAACGAATGATCTAACAGTTCTAGGGAATTAGCTTCGCATGCTCCCGGTGGCTTAAGCAACCTTATCGATAACTAGCCCTATGAAGTACTTAGTGTCTAGGGTAGAGGGAAAATTTTAGTTAGGGGACTAAAATCAATAGGCAAATGATTCTAGCGGCTTGAGTAAGTTCTAAGAATGTCGATCGATTAAGAGGATACGTACCCATGACTAGGTCGGGGTATCGTAAGGCACCTCCTATATTGATGACAAATGCTCTGCCTCGAGCTTCCTTAGCATTTCTGCTCCCTTTTGAGTTGGCTTGTAAGTCTATATGCGTTAAGTTCTAGATGCATAAACATCGGCCATTGCTTCCGACATTCGATGTTGCTCAACAGGGTGGTTGCTCGTCACCACTACAGCCAAACCGGTGTAGGTTCTATTTGTACAACTTCCTTGTTGTAGGTTTTTCTCCTGACGCATAGCCTGACAAGTCTGATTAAGTGTCAGACAACAAGCATTCTTGAGCGTCGTTTGAGTTGGATGGTATTGGTACTCTCATGTGGGAGATTCTTCCTAATCGTGATAGCGACTCTAGGTGTACGAGAAATTGGTACTTTTCCTAAATGGCAAGCGGGGGTTATTTAGTCATAGCGACATGCTGCTTAATTTATTTCGTGCGTAAGTGCAAGAAGAGTGGTTTTATCTTATTAGTTCATCACTCAAGCATGCCTCGTGCTAGAGGTGTTGGTCTACCAACTAAACATGATCCTCCTCTCGGAAATGCGTCCTTTAAATGCCTCGATCTCCAGGCTATGACGTAGATCGTTGATACGAGTGCGATAGTGGACGAGTTTTCCAAATCTCGTGAATGCTCGGAGTATTTTTCTCCTCTTGGCGGGGAGTCAAGTATCCAATCTCTATGGCGGACGCTGGTCAGTTGTGTTCGCTTAGCAGACTCAGCAAGAGAGAGATGGAAAGAGGAAGAATGAAAGGGAGAGGAAGGAGAGAGATATAAGATCGCTTCTTGATGTAGTATGATGGCTGACTTCCTAGGCGCGATCATCACTAATGTGTTGTTCAATAGGATGTGATGCACCGGATATGTACGGAGATGTTTTATACAAAGCAAGTACAAAAGTGATAGCTTCAGCAGGTGCAACAACATCGGCAGTTGTGTAACTAGCCAGTCCGTTGCCCACATGCGTCTGTTTGTTTGTTGACGTCATCGTCGAAGGCTGTCGTGTACTGAGGAGACGTTCGTGTCTTTGTGTGTGTTCGTACTCATCCTCGTGTGTCAGATAGAATAGTGGTAGGGGTAAACAAGGTTGTGACAAATTTCCAGTGTTATATGATAGTTTGTAAGCAAGTAAGCACGTATACAAGTAGGGCGGATGCAACATGAAATGCATATGAAAATAAGTCTAGTAAAGCAGGGTTATAGTCTAGGTCCTACTAATGCAACCTAGTTTGCTATAACCATGGTGGATCAGTGGATGATACCAACTGTAGCTGCCTCTAGCTCGGGGTTCGATGGTACTTGATCCTCTGGCGAGGGCGTATAGTCCTCAGGTGTAGGATCCTCGGGTGAAGGGGTGTAGTCCACGCTTGGTTCCTCATCGGAATCGGCAACGCAAATGACTTCCTTGGAAGTCATCTCTGCGAATATATTCCAACAGGAAACAGTGGTCAGTAACATCATGATAGTATAGGAACTAAAGTAATGCATAAGTAACACAAAGCTAGCATAAGTAAACATATTGAGGATAAGGACTTGCATGCAAATGGTAGCTTCGGAGTGGGTTATAGTCCAGGTTCAGTTTTTGTTTTGTTTGTTTGTTTATCCTGGTTCGCTATAACCACGGCTCTGATACCAATCTGTCACACCCCGGTCAACGGTGTCGGGTGTGAGCAAGAATAGAATCATAGTCGAGGATACATAGAACAACATCTAATAATTTAAACTTCATAAAACATTTCTTCATTTAAGTTGCAGCGGAAAGATAGTGGAAATGATAATGTCTTACATTTGGAAAACATAAAGTCTAAATTAATGTTAAACATAAAACGGTTAATTGGGATAAGTTGGGACTATGACTCCAAGATCAGGTCCGATAGCATGATTAAGCCCCATTTGCATGTCCTCCGGTGTTTGCATCAATTACCTAAGAAATCATGAGTTTAAAAGGTCAACATAAAGTTGGTGAGGTTCACAGGTTTAGGATTTATCAGTTAAACATTTGTAAAACAGTTTTCGGTATACTTAAATATTATCAGGGTTTATTGTTGTGGTTGTATGATCTCACCTGAACCTTGATTTCAAACTAACGGTTTACCCATCCAGCATCTCTTGCCTAGAGATGTTAAACAGAGCAGAATAACTGACGTGTACCCCCAGACAATCCGGAGTCAGAACTGGAGCTACCAGTTAGGGTAGGGTTGTCAACCCAAATAGATCTATTCACTAGCTATCGTTTCGTACAGAACTAATTGAAATCAATTAATGATGGGATTTTCGGTTGTACAAACGTTTATAACGATAATGTACCAAGTTGGGCAATCAGTAAGAGAACAAGTAGTCATACGACTAACAAGTAAACCATAATATTAAGTAAAAAGCATTTAATCAGTTTTCATGATTTCTCCCCCAAGTATAAAACAGTTAAAAGGAAAAGGGGCCGTGAAACTCACAGAATCAGTAGATGAATGAATGAACCGTGAAGTAGCGTAGCAAGTAACGTCCTAATTTAGATGAATAAGACATTTGCATAAGGTCTATGATCAATTGAGTAACATAAGTCACCCAAATGATACCGGTCAAGTCTTGATGTTATTCCCGTTTGTATTTGTTTGGAATGCCCGTTATTAGTATTTATCGTACAAATAAATACACGTTTTCAAGTTTATATTTATGTGAAAATCAGATAGTTAACGTTTAGCGAGACTATTTCCATGAAATGCGTATACTTATGTTCAATAAATATACCAAGAAAATCAGTTAACAATTCAACCAAGTTTTAAACATTGACGAATAATAATGTTTATTATTATTTTTATCAGTTAATCATGCAAGTTATAATTATTTTTAATAGTTATGATTAACAATACTTGGTGAATAAAACATAGTGGAAATCCTTTTGTAAATAATTATTTGACAAAAATAATTATTTATTTTATTTTAGTCATGAAGGGATTTTTAAGCTTCATTTTAAATCACAACATTTTATAGTCTTGAAATCATTTAAACATTTTGTTGACAAGAAATATCTATTTCTTTCTTAAACATTTTCAAAACATTGTAACGACGCTTGGATTTATATAAAGTTGTCTTTATAAAAACTTGATCTTATTTAAAATCTCTAACGGACGTAAGTCCATTTTTGGTTACTTTGATTTCATAAAAATCCATATAAGCATTTAAAGTCAATGGCTTGCTGTTCCGGCGGTGGTGGAAATATGTTAGAAACTTGAGTTAGAAGACTCACAAAAGAAGAAGAGAAAATTGGTGGTGGTTGGCGGCTGTTCCGGCGGTGGCGGATGGCGGCGGCTGTGGCGGAGTAGCGGCGGCCGGCGGTGGCCGGTGGTGGTTCTCGGCCGGCTCAAGGGGTGTTGGTGCAAGGATTTTGTGTGGGGGGTGGCCTCCTTCTTATAGTTAAATTATTGGGTAATGACCCTTGGTTTAGGCTTAAATCCCATGGTAATTACTCATTAAAAACCAATGGATTTTGGTGTGTTGTCAAGATGTCATGGCTCCCAATTTCACTAGTTGTAGGTTGATTAATTTTTATAAACTTTATAAAAGTCTAAGAGCTTTTATAAAATATGGAGGAGTTAGGAGTTTATAAAAATTATGATTTTTATAAATTTAATCCAAACACAATTTATTACAATGGTGGTGAGTTTTTAAATAATTATTTGGGCCAAAAGTTTATAAAATCAAGTGGGTAAATTTTATAAAAATCATTGGGCCAAAACAATTAAGTTAAAAGGTTTGAGGTTTGGGCCAAAGCCTATGCGCATTTGGTTAAGGGGATTTGGGCCGAAGCCCAAGGGAAAACAGTGGGTTGGCCGGGTTTTCTGTTTGGGCCGCGAAAGGGAAAAGAAACCGGTTTGGGCTAATTCTCGAGTGGGCCGAAAAGAAGAAAGAATTCGGGTTCGGATTATCGGGTCGAGTTTCGGGTTTGTTCGGGTTGTTTTGGGCTTATTGGGCCTAACCGGGCCCAATAGGGTGATCGGTTATCGGTTTGGCTAAGTCTTGACAATTTACCATTTTTCATAATGTTTTTAAGTTTCCAGAATGCTCGTAACAGTTTATATCAGTTTTGGTAAAATATAAAAGTCAATTTTTATATTTTATTTCTTGTTATTAAAATTCCATATTTAACATATATCATTTCTCAAGTTGGTCCGGTTTGGTACGCGTGAATGCAACGAAGACTGTTTCGTTTGTTCGCGTCAGTTTTAAGCTCGATTACCATGAGTGATTAGAATTCCAGTTGTTTCTAGTCACGTAATCGCTTAAAATGTTCCCGTGTCGATGGTGAATATCCGTGACACATGTTTAAGAAAAATATAAAAATTTCATTTTTATATTCGTTTCTTATTGTTTAACATTCCATTAATTTCTTAGTGGTCTTTCATGTTTATTAGGGCGCGGTTTCCAATACAAACGTGGGAATCAGTTTTACGTTCAGTTTTTATCGGTTACGTACAGTTACCAAACAGTTAATCATAGATAAGATAAGCACATAAGGTCTAATCTAGGGTCAAAGTAAGGTGCGTTGACTTGACTTTTGGACGGGGTGTCACAAATACTGTTATTACTAACAAATCGATTTCATCTAACATTTCAACTTTACTTCATACATATCATCTCAACAAAATTGTAATTATTTGACATTAGGCCGCTAATGGTTTTCATTCCATATTCTCAACTCGCGATCATCTCTTATCCAATTAACATTTTCAGCTACTGTGTCACTTGGCACTTAGTGTTTTCTTAGTTCCACCTGGAATCATAGTCATCCACTTGACACATTTTATCATTTTACACATTTACTCTACATTACTATTATAAGTAAAGTTTTCAACGGTTTCAACTTTTTCACATACTTGATCTACATTGATATTGCAAGTAGAGTTTCAATAATTTCAACTTCTTGCATACTTACTCTACATTGATGTTACAAGTAGAGTTTCAAAAATTTAAACTTTTCACATACTTACTCTACACTGATGATACATATAGAGTTTCAACAATTTCAACTTTTCACATACTTACTGTACATTGATGTTACAAGTAGAGTTTCAACAATTTCAACTTTTCAGATACTTACTCTACATTGCATTACAAGTAGAGTTTCAACAATTTCAACTTTTCACATACTTACTCTGCATTGCATTCCAAGTAGAGTTTTCAACATTTTCAACTTTTTACATACTTATTCAATCTTGTTAATCGTAAGATAGAATTTTCTCAATAATTCTCAACATTAGACCTACTTATTTCATCTTGTTTATCACAAGATAGAATTCCTCAACATTGCCTGTAGGACTTTCCAACGTTTATCGTAGGACCTTTCAACTTTGCATTATACACAACATCTTAACATAATTGTAATTATTATGTCACTAATCCCCTGATGGTTTTCACCCAGCCTTTGACTTTGTCATAAGTTTTAACAACTTGACATGGTGTAACTACCATGTCATCAACTAGTTATTAGTTTCCATTCTACGTTCTCAACTTTACAACATTTTTAATAGCTCAACACGTGGTTAATACGACGTCATTAACTAATAAATAGTTTTGACTCTAGTTTGCACTTTACACATATCAAACAACTTGGCATATATTTACTACTAATGGACGATTATCATTCCATTTTCTACTTTGCAACCTTTTAAACAAGTTAGTCATTTATTATTTCTACTTGGAGTCATTTTATCTCTACTTGACACACCGTGTCATTTTATAACTAGTGATTTCTCATTGAACTTTAAATCACATTTCACCAACTACACTACTAGAGGATATGGTTTCTATCCATAACATGTATCTAGCTATGGAACTTTTAATATACCATTTTCAGATATATGTGGTTGTTTCAACAACTTAGTAGAAAATCAACATTATAGAATTTTTTTTTCAACACAAGTACTTACCTTTAATTGCTCGGGTATTTCTAGTCTCCCATTTCCACTTCCAGTTGTTCGACCTTGAAGTGAACCGGTTACATTTCAACCCATTTAAGTGCCTCTTCCATCTTTAGTCTGGAACCACGTTGTATTCCACTTCCTTAATGAGTGAGGTCACTTTATGGAGGTTTACTACAATACAACATGATTAGTAACCTCACAACAATATCAACATAAACAACATATTAAGCTCAACTACTTTCCTTTTAGAGTCTTGACCGAGTCTTGGGTTGTACATTCAACTATTACCGATAGCACTGTAGTTTGATTCCAAGCATATTTCCCACATGTACTTGAATCTTTCAAACTCAGGCTCTGATACCAACTTATAAAAACCTTTCTTAAAAACCCCTAATTGGGTTAAAATTTGCAGCAGAAAATAAGTCCCATTTTTTTTCTTTAAAAAAACACAACTTAACTTATTGAAATGCAACTATTGATTTAAAACCAACTTGTACATAAACTTTTCAACAAAACGTGGTACAGCTCAACTTTGAAAAATAAAGACTTAATCACTCGTTTTGCAAGTGATCCCATCGCCGAAAGAATCTAATAGTTAATTCAAAACCACCATGTACACCCACATGCGTTCTTAAAAACTCAAAACAACTCAACTTGAATTCATAGTGTATAGTTAGATCAATAGCATGAAGAGTGTTCTATCCACCAATTCTTCACACGTATAATCCAATTCGAAGACCTGAATTTTACTCTGTTTGCTTCAGATTAAGACCCGACAATAATGCCATGATGTGGATACATAGTTCCTAGTCATCATGTGAAGTATCAAATACCAGACTACATGTGTTGATCTGAACCTAGGGTGAACTCAGAGTTCGGACTCATCCGAACATGATCCGAACCTGAGGTTTTAGCTGATCGAGTTTAAGCATGATTAGTTCATCTATAAAATAGCATGTCTTGTATAGGATTTAGAACTTCTTGATCAGATCTTAAGTGTGTGTACTCTGTGGTGTTTCTCAGTGGTCTAATACAAATCATTTGTATTTACATCTTGTGTTCATTCTTGTTTTACATTGATTTCAATACGATCTAGTAGACGATCCACTGCTCACGCAATTTCAAGTGGTATCGGAGCTTTCGGGTCAATCTTCAGGTCGGAAATCTCTGTTTTTCATCTGTTTGAGTCAAATTTTAGAAGTTTGTACAAAATTTCATCGTTTTTGTACTCGTTTGAACATCTCCAGTGAGCTTTCGGTGAAAGATCTTCTTCTAAACTGTTTCTACTGAGTTTACTTAAGTCACTGTTGAAAATCTTGCTCGAAAACATTAAAAATTATGAAACTTGAGTGGATTTCGTTTCAATTCGTCTAAGGTTCGGCTGAAGATCTGAAAATGGCAAAATAACCGCTCCAAACTCTAGGTTCGGATCAAGTTTGTAGCGAGTTCGGCTAACGTTCAACTATCTTCTAGGTTCGGATAAGGTTCGGCTTGTTTTCTGGTTCGTTTGTCCGAAGTTAAGGTTCGGCTAAAGTTCGGCTACAATTTCGGTTCGGATTAGGTTCGAACGAAGTTCGGAAAAACAAATTGTGTTCGTCTGAGGTTCAGTTAAACACTAATTGGGATTTTTGGAAGGTTTCACGAAAACTGACATAACTTGAGAACCGTAAAGAGTTACGGGTGCTAATACCAGCCAAAACGCCGTCTCGAATAGATCTACACTTTTACTTCCCTGAAAGGTCAGTATCTTCTATTTTGGTACCCAAATTCCATTTCTAAGACCTTCGTTTTTCATAAATTCCATTTCTAAGACCTTCGTTTTTGGGTTTGAAAATGAAATGGGAAGATTATCATAAAACAATTTATGATACCTACACTTTCATTCCCTTTGTCATATATAACACACTTTCATTCCCTTTGGAGTGATTCAAGCATACTGATCTGATTTTTCATAAATTGTTCGAAAATGAGTGCATCACAAGTTAGTCTTATGATACCTACATTGATGAAATGGGAAGATTATCATGAATGGAAAGTTGATTTTGAGATTTACATCAACAAGCATTTCAAAGATTTTTGGAAGATACTGGATAAGCAATTCATATGGCCTACTGATGCAAGAGGAAATGTAATAATTCATCGACATCTTTCTTTAGAAGAAAGGGATTATACAAATAATGAAGAAAAAGCCAGAGACATTATTAAAACTGCTCTTTCAAGAGAGTTATGTCTTGAAATCACTGATGGGTTTTAAGAACATTATCAAAGCCATTTTAACTCCTTAAAATGTAAAACGCAGCGGAAGAACAAAACTTTAGTTGTTCAAGTTGATATCAAAACCGATTTTGACATGCAAGATTAAAACCCAAACCGAGGATCCTTATATGGAGTTGCATGCTATCAAAACTTGAACACATCCATAGGTTGTTTAT
>JBCNJP010000057.1:187218-214218 GCA_039602395.1 Deinandra increscens subsp. villosa | reverse complement strand
TCATAAAGATAAATTATTTGGTTATGGAGATGATAATGGTTTTTATGATTCTCCAAAATGTTTTCCAAAATTTCATAAAGCAAAAAAATTTAAACCTGTGTTTTCAAAAGTTCATGATGAATGTTTGACTGATCAATTTGGAAAACCAATTTCAATCAATCCAACTGGTAGTCGGCATTGTTATGTTTGTTGTCAGAAGGGTCATTATGCGAATAATTGTCCTACGACAACTAACAATTCATCATCAAATGCCAAACATACAAAGTATGTTGATTTTGATGGCATCATTTTTAGTGAATCAATGCCCAACACTAAATTTTCATGGAAAAAGAAGCTTACTTCGGAAAAATTTGGTAGTAGCTCTGATTGTCACTCATCAGTTGACAATGGTTCACTAGAAATCATAAAACCAAAATAGGAATGGAGACTAAAAGTTGTCTCTACGGCCAACAGTGATTTTGTTGAAGACACTGGATGACCTACCATTGTTGTGGATGAGGGTCGGGGTTTTAAGAACTTTTTAATTATTTTCCAATGTTTGCAGGTATTCCAAGAAGACTTGTTAGTGATTGAAAGATTGCTGACAGTGAGATACTTGTGGTTGATTTAAGTTCAAATGCATCGTCACTATCTTTGAAACACTGATTTTCAAAACCATCATTTAAAAATAATGTGTTAAGTGTTGATCGATCATTTTCATTTTTCTTATTCATTTTCTTTCATTCATATTTTTAGGGGGAGAAAATTTGAAAATTCAAAAAATAGTGTTTGTTTGAATTTTAAGGGGAGAAATTGGCAATTATAAAAAAAGAGGAAAAATTGAGAAATGGATCCGAAAAAAGCGAGAAGTGATGGTACATCATCATATATGTTATCTGCCATGGATAGATTAAGTCTAACGGCTGTAGGTACTTGCATAATCTATGAATGTGTATGACTAATCTGATATCTGCAAGTAAGATATAAACATAAAGCTTGCCTGATGATCTTTGGTTATTTGCTTCTTGATGAATGTTGTGTGATGATTCTGACAAAAACAGAAAAAGAGATATCCTGATGAATGCATGTTTTCATTTTGAAAGATTTAAACTTCTTTGATTTTCTTTATTTTATCAAACGTTCGGACTTTCTCTGCGTATCGAAAGATCGACCTGATCGTTGTTCGTTTAACATTCTGCTTCATCTTTCTTGGTGTTTCGTATAATTCATCGGACTTTCTCTGCGTATACGGAAGTATCGACCTGATCATTGTTGAATTATACAACTTCAACTTGTTTTGCTTTCTAATTTTCTCAAATGCTTGGGCTTTCTCTACGTGTCCACTAGATTGACCTGATTGCTAGATATTTGGGGTTCTACTTTATTTTTTCATAACTCATCAAGGATAAATAAATCTTAAAAATTGATTCTATATGATAAAAATGATGATTTGCCAGTATTTTTGATAGAGTGGAGGCCGAGTTATCAGTGCATGATAAAATTACCTTAAGCATATCTGAAAACGATAAGAAATGATTGGTGCATGCTGAAATAAACATAAATGTTGTATTTGCGGTTATCTTGGCTTGCATGCTGATTATGACCGAAATGTGCTAGATACGATATGTCTGATATGATCTCGCGTCGTGATCTTTCTCACAAAATATCACAAATAGAGTTTGTTTTTGTATTGCATTTTATTTTTCATTTCATAGAAAAATACAAAAGATTTTGGTGTGTTTTAGCATAAACTTGATAAAAGCCAAAAATATTTTTTCTTCTTATTTGTTTTCGATTGATCGACACAAGATACGAAAAACATTTTCAATTAATATATATCTTGGATTTTCGAAGAGAAATTTTGCGCCAAGATTATTTATGTTGGCCAGGTACTCAAAGGAAAGAGTTAATCACAACTTCAAGTCTTCTGAAGCTGCTGATAAAGATGAAAGAAACCGTACATCGTCAAGTATTTAGATCAAGCTACCATCGAGTTGAGGGGGAGTTTGTTCGAAGATATGTTTTAATTAGATAACAGATACTGCACATGATGAGGGGGAGTTTTTTGATACATAATCTATGCGTCATGTGAAGTATCTGAACGAGACGATGTGAAGTTCAAGACAAGTTGATGCTGCTAGCCGAACTAGGTCCGAACATGAGGTTTGGATCAGGCGAACTTAAAATTCGTATGAGGTTCGGCCAGACGTATATAAATAGAACTTTGTCATGTATTTTAGAGAGAGTTTTAGAACAAGTAAGAGAGACCAGATCTTAACTATGTGTTTTTTAGAGTGTTTCTCTGATTGAGCTTTTGAGAGAGTTTGTAATTGAGTCTTTGTAGATTTCAATAAACAAACTTTTATTTACATCTTATTTTCATCTCGTTCTCACTCTTACGATCAAGCAAACTTCTAGTAAGATTCGTCTTATAGTTTTTCAGTTGATTGTTTGAATTTTATGGGGAGAAATTGGAAAATATAAAAAATATTAAACATTGAGAAATTGATTTGACAAAAGCGAGAAATGATGGTACATCAGCATATATGTTTATCTGCCATTGATAGATTAAGTATAAAGGCCGTAGGTTCTTGCTTAAAATGTGAATGTGCATGACTAATCTAATATCTACAAGTAAGATATAAACATAAAGCTTGCCTGATGATTGTTGTGTGATGATTCTGACAAAAATAGAATAAAGAGATATCCTGATGAATGCATGTTTTCATTTTGAAAGATTTAAACTTGTTTGATTTTCTTTATTTTGTCAAACGAACAGACTTTCTGCGTATCGAAAGATCGACCTGATCGTTGTTCGTTTGACATTCTGCTTTATTTTTCTTTGGTGTTTCGTATAATTCATCGGACTTTCTCTGCGTATACGGAAGTATCGACCTGATCGTTGTTGAATTATACAACTTAAACTTGTTTTGCTTTCTTATATTCTCAAATACTTGTGCTTTCTCTGCGTGTCCACAAGACCAGCCTGATTGCTAGGTATTTGGGGTTTTGTTTTATGTTTGCATGACTCATCAAGGATGATTAAATCTCTAAGAAAATTGATTATATATGATAAAAATGATGATTTGCCGGTATTTCTGATAAAGTGGAGGCCGAGTTATCAGTGCATGATAATATTACCTTAAGCATATCTGAAAATGATAAAAAAACATGATTGGTGCAAGTTGAAATAAACATAAATGTTGTATTTGCGATTATCTTGGCTTACATGCTGATTAAGACCGAAATTGAAATGTGCTAGATGCATTATGTCTGATATGATCTTGCGTCGTGATCTTTCTCGCAAAATACCAAAAATAGAGTCTAATTCTGTATTGCATTTTATTTTTCATTTCATAAAAATCAAAAAGATTTTCAGTGTGTTTTAGCATAAACTTGATAAAAGCCAAAAAGATTTTACTTCTTATTTGTTTTCGATTGATCGACACAAGATACGAAAAACGTTTTCAATTCATATATCTTGGATTCTCGAAGAGAAGTTTTACGCCAAGAATATTTATGTTGGCCAATTACTCAAAGGAAAGAGTTAATCACAACTTCAAGTCCTCTGAAGCTGCTGACAAGGATGAAAGAAATCGTACATCGTCAAGTATTTAAGATCAAGCTATCATCAAGTTGAGGGAGAGTTTGTTCGAAGAATATGCTTTAATTGGTGAACAGATACAGCACATGACGAGGGGGAGTTTGTTGATACATAATATGTGCGTCATGTGAAGTATCAGTACGAGACGATGTGAAGTTCAAGACAAGTTGATTCTGATAGCCGAACTAGGTCCGAACCTGAGTTCGGATTAGGCGAACTTGAAATTCGTCTGAGGTTCGGCTATACGTATATAAATAGGAAGTTTGTCTTGTATTTTAGACAGAGTTTTAGAACGAGTAAGAGAGACCAGATATTATATATGTGTTTTTTAGAGTGTTTCTCTGATTGAGCTTTTGAGAGAGTTTATTATTGAGTCTTTTGTAGATTTCAATAAACAAACTTTTATTTACATCTCATTCTCACTCTTACGATCAAGCAAACCTCTACTAAGATCCGTCTTACGGTTTTTCAATAACACATCAAGTTTAGGGAGTATTTCAACTCAAACCCTAAATCTAAAAATAATAAAGCTCTTGTTTCTCAAGAAGACAAGACATACAATTGGGGTAATCAATTTCCTGACTCATCTGCATTAATTGTAAAACAAATGCAGGATGACGATGCTATGACTGAATCTACCTTTGAAGGAGATGAAACAAATGATATCATGGAATCAGCTCAAGATGTTCATGTTGGGTTACGACAGTGGCATTCGGGTCTCGGTAATAGCAATTTTTTTTTTTATTTAGAAATAATTATTTACAATAAATAATTATTAAACAATTACCGAGTAAATTAAATCAGATAATTAAATTAACTATTAATTTAATAGGCAGCGGAAACATATTAATTTACTAACGCGAAAACCAGGTAATTAGCGTAAACCAAAACAACAGGATTCGACAATCACCAAACGCGCAAACACCATAGACGCGTTTAAACAAACGCGAAATAATTACAAAATAAATAAGTACTTTAATCTAAACTAATTACGAGTTTAGATATACCTGAGCGGTGATTCAAACAGACGTTCGAGACACCGAAAGTCAACGGGTGACGCTAGGGTTTCGCAGAATTGATTCGTCTGACGAATCTGACTTTCCTCGCGAACACGGATTTACTACGCGGTGAATCAAGCACTGAGAAAATCCCGAACGTCGGATTGGGCGCGAACTGGGGTTTGCGGACGACGAGCCGAACACACCAATAAGTGGTTCACGGCTAGGGTTTGTCGGCGGTGAACCGGCGACGGCGAGGGAGTGCGGCGGCCGGCAAGGCGGCGGCGGCTTAGCGACGGTGATGGCGACTGCGGCAGCAGGGCGCACGGCGGTGAGACGTGCGGCGGCGGCTGCAGAGTGTCGGCGACGTGGGTGCGGCGGCGGCTAAGAGCGGCGGCGGCGTGGATGCGGCGGCGGCTAAAAGCGGCGGCGGCGTGGAGCGCGCACGGCGGGGTGGACGGCAGCGGCTGCTAGCGAGGCGGCGGAGGGCGGCGGTAGCTAGCGAGGCGGCAGACGGCGGCAAGCGACGGACGAGGGGTCGGCGGAAAAACAAGAGGCGCGGCGGCAGCGGGGTGCCGTCGGCGTCGGTTGCGTGAGAGAGAGGGAGAGCGACGGCCAAAAAACCCTTTTTTTGGTGGATTAGGTTTTCGTCTCCCTAAACAGTTATATTTATAACTGATCATGTTTCCGTTTAACCCCTCGATTTAATTTAATTCCAATTAAAACATTTAATTTCCAAAGTTAACCTTTAACCTTTTAAATGTTCGTTGCTAGCCGAATATTAGTCAAACTAATAATCCGTCAATCCACGTTCTATACGTTAATCTTATTTAACGTTTTCGTCGCTTAATTAATCTTAATGATTAACATTGATTCAAGTGATTAATTATGTATTAATTAAACTATTTAATAAACACATAATTTAATCTTTCTGCGAATTTGCCGGTTATCAAAGTAAGCGGTCTTAAATACCCGTTGCCTCCGGTGTAACTCTTACGGGTCTTAACCGGGTCGGGTACTTGATTTAGTCGGGTCAGGACACTTAAATCCAACAGTCTCCCACTTGGACTGATCGCGACTATTAATCAAGTTACAGTCAGAGGTGCTCTAGCTACACGTGATTGTCCCAACCAGTCATGACACTTTAAGTCTGAACAACCAAGGCATATCATTAAACTTGTGATATAGTTTAGACTTAAGGTATTTGTAAAGTCATCAGATCCTTTCTGTATGTGACATCAATCGAGACAGAGACATGGATCTTTGCATTCTCTTTGTGTTCGATCATTATATTTCTCGTTTTACTGTTCGAAGTGGTCCAATCAAACACACAGTAAGTTTGGGTAAGGCCTTACACTTAACACTTGGAACTAACGAGAGGGCCCATGATGTCAAACTGTTGCATTGAAAAAATGCAAGAGTACAGAATCCCATGTTGACTACATACAGCTCCCACTAAGCTTCAGATCCATTCCCAAAAGTAACCGTTATGGCTGGCAGTTACGCGACAGCGTTAAGCTACAATCAAAGAATGTTCTTTGGCAAACGGGAGGTCGCTCATGTATCTCAGGTCTAAGGATACTGTTGAGTATACCATTAATCAGATTTGTCTTATGCTAAGATCCATGAAGACATTCTGATACGAGTTACGTCCCGACGTCATTCTACAATGAAGCCTTGTGAGTCTGGAGGTCAACACCTTGAATCCAGAGTCAGAATAGTCTTGCTTCAGGCGTTGCTCCCGCAATGTCTGATCGACTACGGACTTTTAGAATATTGAACCAAATATTCATGGATAATAAAACGTATAAAATTCGAACGCGTTACGCAGAATTCAGACTCTCGTCTAACAACTTAGAGGAGGTCGAATGATATGGTGCAAACGATAGTGTTCGACATCCAACACTAAAATCGAATATCGAAGTGATGCAGAATTCGTGTACAGAGTAGTAGATCAATTTCGCAGATCTAGCCCGATCGCAGAAATTATGGGTTCGCTATCACGTGCTCGAATTTCGATTTAGAATTGCCAGTATCTGTTGTTTCTTGAGATTCAGCGTTTATCATGAACGGTGAATCTTCTTAAGTGAATCGAACTTGTGATAATGGAGCGCCCTTGGTAAGCACACGTATGACTGTGTTATCACGCGAGCATATTAACCGACTATTTATAGAGTCGAATTAATCCTTGAATGTTTTATAGCATTCTTAGTTCAGATTCAATTAAGTTGGCTATTAATGTTCAA
This sequence comes from Deinandra increscens subsp. villosa, assembly GCA_039602395.1. Taxonomy (NCBI): domain Eukaryota; kingdom Viridiplantae; phylum Streptophyta; class Magnoliopsida; order Asterales; family Asteraceae; genus Deinandra; species Deinandra increscens. The sequence continues at coordinate 207,391 of JBCNJP010000057.1, read as the reverse complement.
CGAATATATTTTGTACTCAGTTGGCGAACATATATAATCCTTCATCAGTGCTCAGCAGTGATGGTGTGATTTTCCATCTATGGTCATGGCGTAACTTCTTACGGCAACATGCTATGCAATATTCAAGTATTGGATTCATGTCTTCATCATATTCAGTATGATATGAACTGTTTCAAGAGATTGATCGTGTGTGGTTGCTCAGTCACGTCACGATCAATTCTTAACATTATCTTGAAACTTATAATTTTGAGGTGTCATTTAACGTATTATCTCAGAAATTTAAATGATCTTTAGATCGGCACTCGATCGTTATTCCAGTAAGGATCTATGGCGATGCTCCCACTTGCTTGAGGCAGATTGACATTCCTATCTTCATCTTTCTTTCAAACCGTGTGGATACTGATTTTGCGCAGAAATGCGATAATCAATTTCCGTTTTCAAGAACGAAAAAGCTCGAATTCGTAGTTTGCGGTACGGAATTCGAATGCTTAATATCCATATGTTATGACTTATTCATAAGTTCAAAAACGATTGTCAAAGTCTTTTCAGAGTTTGATAGCATGAAGATGCGTTCGTCTTTGATTGTTTGAAAGTTTCTCGTGATGATCGAGATGATGATTTGTTCTATCGGACTCAGGAGTCCGACACTAGAGGATGTTTCCTTATTCAGGTAAGGTTAAAAACATGCCAACTCCAATTGGAATGTCAATATGATCCGCTGCACAACAATCCATTGTTGGCGAATCATTGTTTATCTGGCTCGTCCCGTTTAGTTGCGAGAATTGCTTTACATAGTCCAGCGACATGTTTGAGTCGCTTTGCTTCAGATATTTAGAGATCTAGCTTTGGACATGTAATTTCTAAATTCCATTTTCGCAAGATTCCGGTCTTGGGATTGGAAGTTAGTTATGCAAGTGTTGTGTGAAGGGGTGTCATGGTTATATGAAGTCAAGGGATTTGTTGTGGCAAGTTATTAGTCTTGTGTGTTACCAGTTTCATAATGAAATGTTGAATCGACGTATAGAACACTTAGTGTTTGTCGAATTAAAACACACGTGAGTACAACTATTGTAGTCTAAGACTTCCAAGATGTGTCTAGGCATATACATTTAATGGTAATGTGCACCACAATTGGTGTGACCATACTACAATGTTGTAATCATCAGGTGATTACCATTGCAGTTGTTTAGCTGGTGATTCGAACTTATATGTGCAAACGTCTACATGAAGTAGAGGATTGATATGCTCATACGATTGTAGATCGAAGCTGCGATCTTCAATCGGTTCGACTTGATTTGATATTATCGACGCTGGATGGTTTTAAAATCACAGGACTTTATGAACCATAATTGCGTCGTGCGTTGTCACGTAACTATTACGATATACGCTTATGACATTAGAGCTTAAATGGGATGTGATAACCAAAAGTTGTCATGTCGCATTTGAGCTAGTCTTAATCAAATCAAGTGCACCAGGTTGGAAGATATGTTGTTATGGGATTTTGAATTTAATCTAACAAAAGGTTGAATCAAATTCAAAGTAGATTAAAACCAAATATGAATGTTTCGAAAAACAACCATTGTCAAAACATGTCATAATCAAAATCCAGAGAAAGCAAATTGTTCATCCTGGAAAACAGCCAGGGGAAAACCAAAACAAGACCAGTTGTTTTAAAACACCAAGAGTTGTTTTTATATCAAAACTCAGGACGCGAACTTTATTAGGGTGCGACAATCGCAGGGTAGTTCAGCGTCGTCTTGGCTTGCTTCCTTTCAGCTTCATGCACCTACAAAATGTAAAGTATGTCAAACATATATTTTGTAGGAATAAGTGAAGCATCATACAACATAACTTATGTGTATACCTGAGGAATTACCCGGTTGGGCTTTTCCGTTTTTCACCTTCGCAAGGTATTCTGGGCAGTTTCTTCTCCAGTGCCCCATCTTGTGGCATTCAAAGCACTCGCGCTGTTCAGGCGGTGGTGCTCTGGATGCCTTCGGCTTGCTTTTCTGGGAGCTTCCAGACGCTCTGGTTACAGCTGCCTTGCCCTTCTTCTTGTTCCCACGTCTGCCCTTCTTTACCTCAGGCTTCTTGACGCCTCCTGATCGGATCGCGAGTACATCGGGTGCCTTACCGTTAACAAAATTAACTTCAGCGGTTTTAAGCATACCGTGAAGTTCAGTCACTGACTTTACCATGCTATGCATGTTAAAGTTCACCCGGAAAGGAGTGAAGGCACTGGACAGTGAGTGAAGAATTAGGTCAGTCGCCATTTCGGCGGGAATGACGTAATTCAGCTTTGCTAAACGGTCGATGTAACTCTTCATCTTCAGGACATGAGGGCTGACAGGACTGCCCTCGGCCATGCGACAACTAATAAGTGTCACAACGGTGTCATAGCGTTCCTGTCGGGCCTGAGTTTCAAACATGCCCCTCAGATCACCGATCATCTGAAAGGCCGTCCTGTCAACCATGTTTTTCTGAATCTCAGATTCCATGGTGGCTAACATAAGACATGCGACATTTTTGGCATTTGTACGCAATGTGTTATGGGCGTTTCGCGCCGCTTGCGTGTCAGCTTCAGGTTCCTCAGGAACCTCAGCATCTAACACGGTTTCCATGTTAGCCATTTTCAGGACGATTCTCAGATTCCTTTCCCAATCAAGGAAGTTGGCGCCATTTAGTTTCTCCTTCTCAAGGAGAGACTTGAGATGGAAAATCTCTTGGTTTGCGCGGTTAGCCATCTGAAACAACAGGCAAATGTTTTAGTGTTTCGATGTTTGATTCGTATTCAAGGATGGCAAGCTAATCTTGAATAGGAATTGGGAATTCAATTAGTTAGACAATTTCTCCAGACAGCGTAAAGTGCTTTCAAAACTTCTATGTAATTGAATGGACAACGATTGTCTCTTGTGAGTCTACTATCACAATTCCCGTTATGGGGCTTTCGTGAGCGGATCAACGAAATACGTTTAGCCCCATCCATGCCCACTTTGTCTACAAGCCGACCAGGGGTACGGTGTTGAAATACTCCAATACCAAAGGTGCGTGTAAAGAAAATAGTAGTTGTCCTAAGTGGTCAATGTGTGCGTACGGTGTTGAAATACTCCAATACGCTCACCTTGGAAGATACCCTAAACACCACGTGCGGTGTTGAAATACTCCAACACGGATGCATCGGTCAATATGTTCCAAGTTAGACTTGACATAGGATGGCATAGACTACCGGTTTTAGGCTTACCAGATAGGATTATTAGGTCAAATTTTAATATTAAATGTGACGATAAATTTATCAAATCCTATCTCACTCGGGATGATCAATTAAATAACCTAAGTATTAATGATCTACGTGTCGCGAGTCGATAACCAATTTCTTTTGAAGTTCGATTACATTATCGAAAATTCCGAATTTAATGTCGAATTAAATTGGTTATTTAAATTTTGAGAAGTCGTAACAAAATTAGGACTTTCATTTAATCGATTGAAAGATTAGTTTCACTTTGGATAAAACTAAGTTTGGGTTTCGAGTTGGCGTGTTAATCCAATTAAGACAAGCAACCAAAAACAAGCAAACACACATGTGCATATTCGGCCATGCAGGGCTTTCGATATTGTCAGAGCCTATGACAATATCAAATAGGGCAGGGGACATAAAAGTAAATCAACCACGAGAATAGAAAAACTCCCTGATTGACTTAGTTGCTCCCACTGGCTTCAACAAGCTCCTGCGTGTCATTGGGAACCGTCGGTCTTGTTTTGACTTCTAGCCATTTTCGAAAATCCCATAAAGCGATGATCTCAAAACGGGTCTTTGAATCAAGCTCGTCTCGTTCGTACAGGCGAAGGAGAGCAATAACAATTAAAATAAAACTATTCTATTTTAAATAATTACAACTTTGAACCCAGCAAAATTGGGCCAATCCAAAACAAAACATATGGGCCTAATGGGCCAAACCATAACGAAACCATGACAAAATAACATAGGATGGGGCCGAATATGCACGAAAGATAATTCAATCAATTGTGTTGAATCGAATTATGTTTAGTGGATCCAAATCGACTAAACATATTTAAAAGGCGATTCATTTAATTTCGCGACTTTCGGGTTCAGAACCCCAGTTCGCGAATGTGTGTGCCGGTTTAAAACAAACCGGCCTGGGTTTGCGTGTGGTGATCAAGGCTCTGATACCACTGTTGGGTTACGACAGTGGCATTCGGGTCTCGGTAATAGCAATTTTTTTTTTTATTTAGAAATAATTATTTACAATAAATAATTATTAAACAATTACCGAGTAAATTAAATCAGATAATTAAATTAACTATTAATTTAATAGGCAGCGGAAACATATTAATTTACTAACGCGAAAACCAGGTAATTAGCGTAAACCAAAACAACAGGATTCGACAATCACCAAACGCGCAAACACCATAGACGCGTTTAAACAAACGCGAAATAATTACAAAATAAATAAGTACTTTAATCTAAACTAATTACGAGTTTAGATATACCTGAGCGGTGATTCAAACAGACGTTCGAGACACCGAAAGTCAACGGGTGACGCTAGGGTTTCGCAGAATTGATTCGTCTGACGAATCTGACTTTCCTCGCGAACACGGATTTACTACGCGGTGAATCAAGCACTGAGAAAATCCCGAACGTCGGATTGGGCGCGAACTGGGGTTTGCGGACGACGAGCCGAACACACCAATAAGTGGTTCACGGCTAGGGTTTGTCGGCGGTGAACCGGCGACGGCGAGGGAGTGCGGCGGCCGGCAAGGCGGCGGCGGCTTAGCGACGGTGATGGCGACTGCGGCAGCAGGGCGCACGGCGGTGAGACGTGCGGCGGCGGCTGCAGAGTGTCGGCGACGTGGGTGCGGCGGCGGCTAAGAGCGGCGGCGGCGTGGATGCGGCGGCGGCTAAAAGCGGCGGCGGCGTGGAGCGCGCACGGCGGGGTGGACGGCAGCGGCTGCTAGCGAGGCGGCGGAGGGCGGCGGTAGCTAGCGAGGCGGCAGACGGCGGCAAGCGACGGACGAGGGGTCGGCGGAAAAACAAGAGGCGCGGCGGCAGCGGGGTGCCGTCGGCGTCGGTTGCGTGAGAGAGAGGGAGAGCGACGGCCAAAAAACCCTTTTTTTGGTGGATTAGGTTTTCGTCTCCCTAAACAGTTATATTTATAACTGATCATGTTTCCGTTTAACCCCTCGATTTAATTTAATTCCAATTAAAACATTTAATTTCCAAAGTTAACCTTTAACCTTTTAAATGTTCGTTGCTAGCCGAATATTAGTCAAACTAATAATCCGTCAATCCACGTTCTATACGTTAATCTTATTTAACGTTTTCGTCGCTTAATTAATCTTAATGATTAACATTGATTCAAGTGATTAATTATGTATTAATTAAACTATTTAATAAACACATAATTTAATCTTTCTCGCGAATTTGCCGGTTATCAAAGTAAGCGGTCTTAAATACCCGTTGCCTCCGGTGTAACTCTTACGGGTCTTAACCGGGTCGGGTACTTGATTTAGTCGGGTCAGGACACTTAAATCCAACAGTTCAAACATTACTGAAGGAAAAATTTGCTTTCATGGCAAACAACATACCTGAGCATGATAATTCTAATGAAATTCTGCTGTTGAAAAAGGAAATAGAAGTTCTCATGAAAGAAAAGGATACTTTGATTAAAGACTGTGAAGCAGCAAAATCTAAGGCTCAAGATGCAGCCAATGTGTGACAACCCGTCCAAAATATAAGCTCAAACTTATACTTTGACCGTATATATATACGTATATACATGTGCATGACTTGATTTAATAGGATTATTAGTAAATACTATGCACGAAAACGTCCAACCTTGATAATTTCCACGTTCGTATTGGAAAATCATACCCGTAACAAAAAGGAAATTCAACCATATGATTGGTGGAATTTTAATAATAAGAAAAATAAAATATAAAATGACTTTTTATATTTCTTTCTTAAAACGGTGTCGTAAGACGCCATACCGACACTCGATGAACACTTTAAGTGAATATTATATTTAAAACTTTAGTTAGTTTTGAATACGTAAAATATTCGATCTTAAAACAAATATTTATTTTCTGAACGCGGTATGCGAGCAAATAAAATAAATAAAAGACGAAACTTCTAAATAATTAAAGTTATGACTAAAACCATAGTTGTTTATCAATATATGAGTCTCGTAATTAATTTAGAAACCTGTCCCGATCACAATGCCAAAACGATTCGGTATGATTCGTCCGTATGACGAATTGGGCCCAGTCCGACCCAACTCCACGAAATAAATAAACCGAGCCCAAAATAAAGCCAACAAGTCACCCGACACTTTTAAGCTTAAAGATAATATTCCCAACTAATTTTAGTGAATAACGAATGGAACCGCGTGAAAATCGGAAAAAGCCTCGCATACCGGCCTGACACGAACTGTACCGGCCCGACACCCGTTCTCCACATTTTTGGCCTATTTAAAGTATCCATCAACTTTGATTTAATTATTTTATGATGACTCTATATTTATATTGGTGGATTTTATAAAATAATTAGGAAAAGTGTTAACTTTTATAAATATTAACACCACCTAAACCTCTTAACCACACCACCTACTTACTTAACTAAGGTTAAACCTCCTAACCTAACTATAGTTAAAAGAAAAGAGCACATGAAAAATTACACTTACACTCAACTTCCTGCAACACGCAAACTCCCCACTCCACTTCACCTCACTTTAAAACCCATCACAACACAAGAGAAACCATACCTCTCCCTCTTCCTCTCGTCACAACCGGGAACCACAACCACCTTCATCACCATCGTCCCTCACCACCACCACTATCCTCATTATCATCATTCATCACCCCTTCCATCATCCTCACCATCATCGATCATCGTCATCACCACCACCTTCGTCATCATCATCCGACGCCACCACACTCCTATCGAACCCACCACCTCAACCACCGCCATGCTTCACCAACCATAACCACCACAAACCGAAGCCATACACACCATCCTGATCATCATCATCAACCTCCACCATCATAGTCGTCAACCACCACCATCACCGCGATCATCAACCACCACCACCATATATATCAGCCGAACCTCGCGTCTCCTTCTTCTGATCGAACCAAAACACACACCCATAAATATATATAGTATATTAGTATATATATATAAGAGAGAGAAGATTGGATTTGTTGAATTTTAAGAGTGTACAAGAAATGGATGCATTATGTACAACTATCTAAAGCACTAAATCTTAATATTTATGTTGAAATTGTGTTGAGATCGAATCTCAATAAAGGCAGCTGACTAAGGAAAAACTCGGTCCCAATAAAACACCCAAATTAAGCAATTTCTATAAGATGAAGACAAGAAACATCGGCTTTGAGAACCATCGTTATTTCTGGTAAGATTTCAGATCTCCTTTTTCCCTTTTCTTTGTTCCATGCGAATAATCTCACCATACGGTGAAAAAACCCTAATCCGACAGTTCCCCCTATATGGAGAGATAATTTGAAAGCCAGAATCTTCCTTTAGAGAGCAAATTTGAATTTCAAATCTTCTTAAAACCTACACTCTCTTCATCTCCATCTTTAGTTGATTCAGAGCCCTTTCTTCATACACTCTTAAGCCGTCCGCTCTCTCAATTCCAGTCGCTACTTCCGATTCTGGTATGTTTATTCTTTCTGTTCTATATGTCTAGCTTCGTGTTCGCCCAATCGTCCGCTCCATCTTTCTGAAAGCAGAGACTTGCAGCGTCAAGATTTCGGAAAGGACATCCTACATTCATAATCGTCTCTTTCATCTATCCATTAGAAGCAATGTAGTCTGAATCTCTCTCAAAGCCTCGAAGAAAGTCGTTTTTTCTCTCAAACCACTACATCGCCGTCTTCCTCATGCCTAGCTCTCAGAGGTATGTTTCCATCTCACAGCCATTTTTTAGGGTTTCTAAATCGATTTCTTGATTTATCAGATTTCTCGGATTTTATAGGGTTTCTAAAAATCTCTCTCCCACTCTCGTTGCTTATTCCTCAACTGCTCTCACAGGTATGTTCCTCCTTCTCTATTTGGTTTCGGTTTTTCGATTTATCACTAAAGGACGACAAATCTGGGTTTTCTCTTCTCTATGGTCTCAAAATGGGACGAGAGTGAATATTTTGTGGGTTTTGATTGTAGATCGGCGATGGCTTCGAGTAGAGGTGGACCACAGCCGCGAATCAGGTGAATATGGTCGCGATTCTGGCGGTTGTAGTCTTAATCTCGATGGACTAGGATCTGAGTTGAGATGGTAAATTTTGGGTATAACAGGTCAATTCTTCTTTCACTCCGGCAGGTACGTCTCTCTCTCTAATTCTAAGATTTCGGTACTCATCTATAATACATTAATATATATATAAGAGAGAGAATATTGGATTTGTTGAAATTTAAGAGTGTACAAGAAATGGATGCATAATGTACAACTATGTAAAGCACTAAATCTTAATATTTATGTTGAAATTGTGTTGAGATCGAATCTCAACAAAGGTAGCTGACTAAGGAAAAAACTCGGTCCCATTAAACCTCCCCAAATTAAGCAATTTCTATCAGATGAAGGCAAGAAACATCGGCTTTGAGAACCATCGTTATTTCTGGTAAGATTTCAGATCTCTTTTTTCCCTTTTCTTTGTTCCAGACCACTAATCTAACCATACGGTGAAGAAACCCTAATCCGACAGTTCCCCCTATATGGAGAGATAATTTGAAAGCTAGAATCGTCCTTTAGAGAGCAAATTTGAATTTCAAATCGTCTTAAAACCTACACTCTCTTCATCTCCATCTTTAGTTGATTCAGAGCCCTCTCTTCATACACTATTAGAAGCAATGTAGTTTGAATCTCTTTTTGGGTTTCTAAATCGATTTCTTGATTTATCAGATTTCTCGGATTTTTTAGGGTTTCTAAAAATCTCTCACCTACTCTCGCTGCTTCTTCCTCAACCGCTCTCAGAGGTATGTTCCTCCTTCTCTATTTGGTTTTTGTTTTTCGATTTATCGCGAAAAGGATGACAAATCTGGGTTTTCACTTCTCTATGGTCTCAAAATGGAACGAGAGTGAATATTTTGTGGGTTTTGATTATAGATCGGCGATGGCTTCGAGTAGAGGTGGACCACAGTCGCGAATCAGGTGAATATGGTCGCGATTCTGGCGGTTGTAGTCTTAATATCGGAAGACTAGGATCTGAGCTGAGATGGTTAATTTGGGGTTTAACAGGTCTATTCTTCTTTCACTCCGGCAGGTACGTCTCTCTCTCTCCAATTCTTAGATTTCGGTATTCATCTATAATACATTAATATATATATAAGAGAGAGAAGATTGGATTTGTTGAATTTTAAGAGTGTACAGGAAATGGATGCATGATGTACAACTATCTAAAGCACTAAATCTTAATATTTATGTTGAAATTGTGTTGAGATCGAATCTCAACAAAGGCAGCTGACTAAGGAAAAAACTCGGTCCCAATAAAACTCCCCAAATTTAGCAATTTCTATCAGATGAAGACAAGAAACATCGACTTTGAGAACCATCGTTATTTCTGGTAAGATTTCAGATCTCCTTTTTCCCTTTTCTTTGTTCCATACCACTAGTCTGACCATACGGTGAAGAAACCCTAATTTGACAGTTCCCCCTATATGGAGAGATAATTTGAAAGCGAGAATCGTCCTTTAGAGAGCAAATTTGAATTTCAAATCGTCTTAAAACCTACACTTTCTTCATCTCCATCTTTAGTTGATTCAGAGCCCTCTCTTCATATACTCTTACACCGTCCGCTCTCTCAATTCCAGTCGCTACTTCCGATTCTGGTATGTATATTCTCTCTGTTCTATGTGTTTAGCTTCGTGTTCGCCCAATCGTCCGCTCCATCTATCTGAAAGCAGAGTCTTGCAGCGTCAAGATTTCGGAAAGGGCATCCTACATTCATAATCGTCTCTTTCATCTATCCATTAGAAAGAATGTAGTCTGAATCTTTCTCAAAGCCTCGAAGAAAATCATTTTTTCTCTCAAACCACTACATCGTGGTCTTCCTCATGCCTAGCTCTCACAGGTATGTTTCCATCTCACATCCATTTTTTTGGGTTTCTAAATCGATTTCTTGATTTATCAGATTTCTCGGATTTTTTAGGGTTTCTAAAAATCTCTCTCCCACTCTCGCTGCTTCTTCCTCAACTGCTCTCAGAGGTATGTTCCTCATTCTCTATTTGGTTTTGGTTTTTCGATTTATCGCTAAAAGGACGACAAATCTGGGTTTTCACTTCTCTATGGTCTCAAAGTGGAACGAGAGTGAATATTTTGTGGGTTTTGATTATAGATTGGCGATGGCTTCGAGTAGAGGTGGACCACAGCCGCGAATCAGGTGAATATGGTCGCGATTCTGGCGGTTGTAGTCTTAATATCGGAAGACTAAGATCTGAGCTGAGATGGTTAATTTTGGGTTTAACAGGTCTATTCTTCTTTCACTCCGGTAGGTACGTCTCTCTCTTTCCAATTCTTAGATTTCGGTATTCATCTATAATACATTAATATATATATAAGAGAGAGAAGATTGGATTTGTTGAATTTTAAGAGTGTACAGGAAATGGATGCATGATGTACAACTATCTAAAGCACTAAATCTTAATATTTATGTTGAAATTGTGTTGAGATCGAATCTCAACAAAGGCAGCTGACTAAGGAAAAAACTCGGTCCCAATAAAACTCCCCAAATTAATCAATTTCTATCAGATGAAGACAAGAAACATCGACTTTGAGAACCATCCTTATTTCTGGTAAGATTTCAGATCTCCTTTTTCCCTTTTCTTTGTTCCATACCACTAGTCTGACCATACGGTGAAGAAACCCTAATTTGACAGTTCCCCCTATATGGAGAGATAATTTAAAAGCCAGAATCGTCCTTTAGAGAGCAAATTTGAATTTCAAATCGTCTTAAAACCTACACTCTCTTCATCTCCATCTTTAGTTGATTCAGAGCCCTCTCTTCATACACTCTTACACCGTCCGCTCTCTCAATTCCAGTCGCTACTTCCGATTCTGGTATGTATATTCTCTCTGTTCTATGTGTTTAGCTTCGTGTTCGCCCAATCGTCCGCTCCATTTATCTGAAAGCAGAGACCTGCAGCGTTAAGATTTCGGAAAGGGCATCCTACATTCATAATCGTCTCTTTCATCTATCCTTTAGAAGCAATGTAGTCTGAATCTTTCTCAAAGCCTCGAAGAAAATCGTTTTTTTTCTCAAACCACTACATCGCCGTCTTCCTCATGCCTTGCTCTCACAGGTATGTTTCCATCTCACATCCATTTTTTGGGTTTCTAAATTGATTTCTTGATTTATCAGATTTATCGGATTTTTTATGGTTTCTAAATCTCTCTCTCCCACTCTCGCTGCTTCTTCCTCAACTGCTCTCATAGGTATGTTCCTCCTTCTCTATTTGGTTTCCGTTTTTCGATTTATCGCTAAAGGACGACAAATCTGGGTTTTCTCTTCTCTATGGTCTCAAAATGGGACGAGAGTGAATATTTTGTGGGTTTTGATTATAGATCGGCGATGGCTTCGAGTAAAGGTGGACCACAGCCGCGAATCAGGTGAACATGGTCGCGATTCTGGCGGTTGTAGTCTTAATATCGATGGACTAGGATCTGAGCTGAGATGGTTAATTTTTGGTTTAACAGGTCTATTCTTCTCTTCACTCCGGCAGGTACGTCTCTCTCTCCAATTCTTAGATTTCGGTATTCATCTATAATACATTAATATAGATATAAGAGAGAAGAGATTGAATTTGTTGAAATTTAAGAGTGTACCAGAAATTGATGCATGATGTACAACTATCTAAAGCACTAAATCTTAATATTAATATTGAAATTGTGTTGAGATCGAATCTCAACAAAGGCAGCTGACTAAGGAAAAAACTCGGTCCCAATAAAACTCCCCAAATTAAGCAATTTCTATCAGATAAAGACAAGAAAAATCGGCTTTGAGAACAATCCTTATTTCTGGTAAGATTTCAGATCTCCTTTTTCCCTTTTCTTTGTTCCATACCACTAGTCTGACCATACGGTGAAGAAACCCTAATCCGACAGTTCCCCCTATGTGGAGAGATAATTTGAAAGCCAGAATCTTCCTTTAGAGAGCAAATTTGAATTTCAAATCGTCTTAAAACCTACACTCTCTTCATCTCCATCTTTAGTTGATTCAGAGCCCTCTCTTCATACACTCTTACATCGTCTGTTCTCTCAATTCTAGTCACTACTTCCGATTCTGGTATGTTTATTCTTTCCGTTCTATGTGTTTAGCTTCGTTTTCGCCCAATCGTCCGCTCCATCTATCTGAAAGCAGAGACTTGCAGCGTCAAGATTTCGGAAAGGGCATCCTACATTCATAATCATCTCTTTCATCTATCCATTAAAAGCAATGTAGTCTGAATCTCTCTGAAACCTCGAATAAAGTCGTTTTTTCTCTAAAACCACTACATCATCGTCTTCCTCATGCCTAACTCTCATAGGCATGTTTCCATCTCACAGCCATATTTAAGGGTTTCTAAATCGATTTCTTGATTTATCAGATTTCTCGGATTATTTAGGATTTCTAAATCTCTCTCTCTTACTCTCGCTGCTTCTTCCTCAACTGCTCTCACAGGTATGTTCCTCCTTCTCTATTTGGTTTTAGTTTTTCGATTTATCGCTAAAGGACGACAAATCTGGGTTTTCTCTTCTCTATGGTCTCAAAATGGGACGAGAGTGAATATTTTGTGGGTTTTGATTGTAGATCGGCGATGGCTTCGAGTAGAGGTGGACGACAGCCGCGAATCAGGTTAACATGGTCGCGATTCTGGCTGTTGTAGTCTTAATATCGATGGACTAGGATCTGAGCTGAGATGGTTAATTTTGGGTTTAACAGGTCTATTCTTCTTTCACTCCGGCAGGTACGTCTCTCTCTCTAATTCTTAGATTTCGGTATTCATCTATAATACATTAATATATATATAAGAGAGAGAAGATTGGATTTGTTGAAATTTAAGAGTGTAAAAGAAATGGATGCATGATGTACAACTATCTAAAGCACTAAATCTTAATATTTATGTTGAAATTGTGTTGAGATCGAATCTCAACAAAGGCAGCTGATTAAGGAAAAAACTCGGTCCCAATAAAACTCCCCAAATTAAGCAATTTCTATCAGATGAAGACAAGAAACATCGGCTTTGAGAACCATCCTTATTTCTGGTAAGATTTCAGATCTCCTTTTTCCCTTTTCTTTGGTCCATACCACTAGTCTGACCATACTGTGAAGAAACCCTAATCTGACAGTTCCCCCTATATGGAGAGATAATTTGAAAGCCAGAATCTTCCTTTAGAGCGCAAATTTGAATTTCAAATCGTCTTAAAACCTACACTCTCTTCATCTCCATCTTTAGTTGATTCAGAGCCCTCTCTTCATACACTCTTACATCGTCCGTCTCTCTATTCCAGTCACTACTTCCGCAACTGGTATGTTTATTCTTTCCGTTCTATGTGTTTAGCTTCGTTTTCACCCAATCGTGCGCTCCATCTATCTGTAAGCAGAGACTTGCAGCGTCAAGATTTCGGAAAGGGCATCCTACATTCATAATCGTCTCTTTCATCTATCCATTAGAAGCAATGTAGTCTGAATCTCTCTAAAACCTCGAATAAAGTCGTTTTTTCTCTCAAACCACTACATCATCGTCTTCCTCATGCCTAGCTCTCACAGGTATGTTTCCATCTCACAGCCATTTTTTAGGGTTTCTAAATCGATTTCTTGATTTATCAGATTTCTCGGATTTTTTAGGGTTTCTAAATCTCTCTCTCCCACTATCGTTGCTTCTTCCTCAACTGCTCTCACAGGTATGTTCCCCCTTCTCTATTTGGTTTCGGTTTTTTCGATTTATCGCTAAAGGGCCACAAATCTGGGTTTTCTCTTCTCTATTGTCTCAAAATGGGACGAGAGTGAATATTTTATGGGTTTTGATTGTAGATCGGCGATGGCTTCGAGTAGAGGTGGACCACAACCGCGAATCAGGTGAACACGGTCGCGATTCTGGCGGTTGTAGTCTTAATATCGATGGACTAGGATCTGAGCTAAGATGGTTAATTTTGGGTTTAACAGGTCTATTCTTCTTTCACTCCGGTAGGTACGTCTCTCTCTCTAATTCGTAGATTTCGGTATTCAATTACATTTATATATATGTTTTCCTGTGAAGGGATTTCAAGTGATAAACTCACACAACTTTCTCAAATGATCGATTGCTCTTTATTCAATACGGAAGAACTATTTAACGTTACAAACTAACAAACACCAGAAAAATAGCAACCCACTAACCCACTACGTAGGACTCGATCAAATGACAACTCACACGAGCAATTAGAAATAAACAGACTCAATAACCCTACTGGACGTGTGACTGGACCCATGCAAGAGCCCATAACACTTATTAAACACAACCAATTAAACTCATAAGCCCAATAAATCCTCCCCTAAACTGGATATGGTTTATCATCCAGTTTACTTTCCTTGATTCCAAGCTTGTCTCTAATCCTTGTGAACAATTCTAGCCTTACTGGTTTAGTCATTACATCAGCAAGTTGGTCTTCAGATCTGCAGAAGGTTAGAAGTATCTTCTTATCATTCACAAGTTCTCGAATGTAATGATGCTTCACTTCAATGTGCCTCGTCTTCTTAAGCATAACAGGATTAACAGATAGCTTGATTGAAGAGCTATTGTCACAAGCAATCTCTACTGGCCCTTCATGCTGCATTCCCAACTCCTGCAGCAAACCTCTTAACCATAAACACAGACATGCACAATTTGTTGCTGCAATGTATTCTGCCTCGGTAGTGGATAAAGTAACCCTTTCTTGTTTTTGAGAGCTCCAACACACAGCCCCTCCACTATACAAACAGGCATACCCAGACGTGCTTCTCCTATCTTCCACATCTCTTGCATAGTCACTGTCTGAATACACTTCCAGTTTCCTTCCTGAGTTTTTAGCATATAGAATTCCATAGTTGTAGGTTCCTTTTATATATCTTAGAATTCTCTTTGCTGCAAGTAGATGTTCCTCTCTTGGATTTGCAGCAAACCTGGAAATGAGACTCACCGCATACATGATGTCAGGTCTTGTTACTGCAAGGTACAACAGGCTTCCCACTAGCCTCATGTAATCAGTTGAATCGACCTCCTCCCCTACTCCAGCTCTGGTCAGAATTGTGCCAGGAACAATGGGATTATGCACTGCATTAGCTTGCCACAACCCAAACCTTTTCAACAGCTCCTTGGCATACTTTTGTTGACAGATAAATATGCCTTCTGCATTCTGCTGTACTTCAACCCCCAAGAAGAATCTCATTCTTCCTATATCAGTCATCTCAAATTCTCTTTTCATAGATCGGTTAAACTCTTCTCCCATGGTCAAGCTGCTGCTAACATATATTAGATCATCCACATAAAGGCTAATTATGATTACCTCAGTTGCTTCCCTCTTTATGAACAAAGTGTGATCTAACATGCTCTTTGTGAAGCCTTCCTTCAGGAAATAACCTTCAATCCTGTGGTACCAAGCTCTGGGGGCTTGTTTTAACCCATATAGAGCCCTTTTTAGCTTGTAAACCTTATCTTCAGCTCCTACCTTTTTGAATCCTTGAGGTTGCTCCACATACACTTCCTCCTTTAGCTCTCCATGTAGGAAGGCACTCTTTACATCTAGCTGAAACACAATCCAATTTCTTTCTGCAGCAATAGCTAGGATGAGTCTGATTGTGTCCCATCTTGCAACAGGAGCAAAAATTTCTTTATAATCTATCCCCTTCTTTTGAGCATAGCCTTTCACCACCAATCTAGCTTTATATTTGTCTACTGCTCCATCTGCATTCAACTTTGTTTTATACAACCATTTCACACCTATGGGTTTTGATTTTTCAGGTTTGGTGACCAATTCCCATGTGTGATTTCTTTCTATAGCATCCAATTCATTCTTCATAGCCTCTACCCACTTTCTGTCTTTGCAAGCATCTTCATAACAGGTTGGATCATCAGTGGCACTATACATAGCAAATCCAACTTGTTCCTCTTCTTCCGTATCACTTTCATTTGGATTGTATCCTACTTGATAGTCTCTCATCCAAGCAGGAGTTTTTCTGATTCTGCTAGAGGGTTCTGTCTGATTCTGATCATTCATGGTAGGAGCATTAGTATTTTGATTTACAGGACTTTGAGGAGGGTTACCTGGTTCAGTGACTGCACTAGGGGAGTTGACTTCAGTAGGTGTTGGTTGCTCATCTTCCTCTTCAATAGTTATCTCTTGGCTGCTTTCACATTTGTTTGACCAGACCCATTTTTCTTCTTCATTAAATACAACATCTCTGCTGATCACTATCTTCTTCTTTAGTGGATCATACAATCTATAAGCCTTTGATTCATAGCTGCAACCAAGAAGTATGCATTTGTGACTTTTGTTGTCTAGTTTAGTTCTTTGCTGCACAGGTACATGTACATGAGCCACACTGCCAAACACCCTGAAGTTGCCCACATCTGGTTTCACTCCTGACCACAATTCTTCAGGGACAAGGTTGTCCAGGCTTCTGCTTATGCTTCTGTTAAGGACATAACAAGCCCACTTTGCTGCTTCAGCCCAGAAATCTTTTGGCATTTGCTTGTCTGCCAAAGCACATCTCACCATGTTCATAATAGTTATATTCCTGCGCTCTGCTACACCATTCTGCTGGGGTGTGTAGGCAGCTGTTAGTTGTCTCCTGATGCCTTGTTCCTCACAGAAGGCATTAAATTCAGCTGAGGTGAATTCTCCTCCTCTGTCACTTCTCAAACACTTTATTGAGTTGCCTGATTCCTTTTCTACCAATGCCTTGAACTTCTTAAACATCTCAAAAACCTCACTCTTCTGTGATAAGAAATAAACCCAAGTTTTTCTAGTAAAGTCATCAATAAACACAAGTACATAGAGTTTACCACTTTGCGATGCCGGATTGATAGGACCACACAAATCTGTGTGTAGCAATTGGAGTTTCTCAGTAGCTCTCCATTGACTTGACTTGGGAATGATGTCTCTTTGTTGTTTGCCCACAGCACATATCTCACAAACTTTTGCCTTTCCTGCAACCTTTGGTAGTCCAGTCACCATGTTCTTAAACTGCATTGACCGTAGAGCCTTGTGATTGATGTGAGCAAACCTTCTATGCCATATTTCAGTGTCTTCTTCATTTGTGTATAAACACTGAGTAGTGGCAGCAACAACACTAGCATTCACTATAAACATTCTGTTCTTGGACATGTTTGAAGTGATGATCAGCCCCTTAGTGGGATGATAAACTCTGCATACGCCATTTTTTATCACCAGAGACACATCTCTCTCTTGAAGTTGTCCCACACTAATCAAGTTTGAAGTGAGTGCAGGTACATAATAAACATTTGTGATTACCTGAACTGTGCCTTCAATATTGAGTTTGATGTCCCCTCTTCCCTTTACATTCAGTCGTACATCATTTCCAAGTCTCACAGTTTGAACATATGATTCATCTAAATTGCAGAACCACTCTTTCTGGCCAGTCATGTGGTTTGAGCATGCAGAGTCTAGATACTATCTGATCTCATTGACTGGTTTATCTAGTTCTACATAAGCCATCAGCAATATCTCTTCATCGTCATACTCAGTAAAATTTGCAGCTTTGTCATCATTTGGGCATTCATATTGAAAGTGACCCATCTGATGACACTTGTAGCACTCTACTTGACTTTTATCAAAGGAAGTTCTACCTCTTCCACGTCCTCTTCCTCTTATGAAGTTACTCCGTCCTCTCCCCCTGCCCCTTGTAGAGTATAAGTCTTGCTCCACCTTCAAAACTTGCTCATCAGGTACCTTCTTCAACAACTTCTGTTCATGAACTAACAAAGAGCTTTGTAATTCATCAACAGTCATTGTGTCAGTATCTTTTGATTCCTCTATGGAGCAAACTACATAGTTAAAGTTTTCAGTAAGGGACCTCAGAATCTTCTCAACTATTTTAACTTCTGTCATGTCTTCTCCACAACTCCTCATGTTGTTTGCCACCATCATGGTTCTTCCCACATAGGAGGTGACAGATTCTCCTGTCTTCATCTCCAATGTTTCAAACTCCCTTCTGAGTCTTTGGAGTTGGGCTTTCTTGACTCTGGCATTTCCTTTATACTTCATCTTCATCGCATCCCAGATGAGCTTTGCTGTGTGTTTTTGGGTGATTGTCTTCAAGATGTTCTTGTCAATTGACTGAAACAGGTAGTTTCTTGCCTTCAAATCTTTCAACCTGTTTTCGGTTTGTGACTGAGTAGTCTGTGTTCCCTCACTTGGTTCTTCAACGCCCTCTTCAATCACTTTCCAGTATTCCTTCGATCGCAGTAGGTTTTCCATGACCAAACTCCAGTGATCATAGTCGCCATCAAACTTCGGGACGGTGGGGGTTGAAAAACTTTGCTGTGCGTCAGTCATCGTTCTCCTCTTCTCTCTCAGATCGGCCTTTGATAGTAATCGCTCTGATACCATTTGAAGGGATTTCAAGTGATAAACTCACACAACTTTCTCAAATGATCGATTGCTCTTTATTCAATATGGAAGAACTATTTAACGTTACAAACTAACAAACACCAGAAAAATAGCAACCCACTAACCCACTACGTAGGACTCGATCAAATGACAACTCACACGAGCAATTAGAAATAAACAGACTCAATAACCCTACTGGACGTGTGACTGGACCCATGCAAGAGCCCATAACAATTATTAAACACAACCAATTAAACTCATAAGCCCAATATCCTGTTCCTCTTGTTCTAGGTTTGTTACTTGCTTATTTTGACCATGCAGATGTACGAATTGATACGTCTCTCTCCCTAATTCCTAGATTTCGGTATTCAATTACATTTATATGTATGTTTGCCAGTTCCTCTTGTTCTAGGTTTGTTACTTGCTTATTTTGACCATGCAGATGTACGGATTGCTTATGTTGACCATGCAGATGTACGAATTGACAATGTTTTATTGGTAACTACTTCGGATAAATGGCTAATATCTTTTGTGTTTTGACACTGTTTTATGGTAAAAAAATATTTAGCTTCATCGCTTGAAAGCACTTGTATTGCTTTGAAAAGGTGCGCTTTCTTGTTTGTTTTTAACCTATTTTGGCTTTATCTTGATTACAGATCTGAGAACGATTCCTTTTTGTGTATGGTATTCGGATCTGATTGCAGAGCCTTTTTTAGTTTTACCATGTGGTTGATTGTTATATAAACACTGTTTTGTGGTAAAAAATAAAATTAGCTTCATCGCTTGAAAGCACTTGTATTGCTTTGAACAGGTGCGTTTTCTTGTTTGTTTTTTACCTATTTTGGCTTTATGTTGATTACAGATCTGAGAACGAGTCCTTTTTGTGTATGGTATTCGGATATGATTGCAGTGCCTTTTTTAGTTTTACCATGTGGTCGATTGTTATATAATAAGTGATATAAATGTTGCCCCTTTCAAGTTTCATGATTTCATCCATGCACGTTGCACCATTTAAGTTTTTGGAGCTGGTTGATTCAAGGTAGCGGTTTCTATAATATCATAACACAAGACCTGCAGCAGAGAAAAATCTTGTTGCGTGGGTACGTTGTTTTTTCTTTCTTTTTGGTTCTATTAATGTTCATAAGATGCTTATAACTTGTTCTCATTGTTACTAATTTTTCTTTCTATTATTATGTGAACATTATAAAGATCATTTAGAGAATTGATCCTTTTTAATATATATGCACAGCCGATGTTTAGAGATAGAAGGGAAGAGGATTATATCAAGCACTAGCAATATCTGCAACGTGTGTTCAAGAACAACCAAACAAAAGACCTCTAATTGCTGATGTGGTCACTTCTCTCAATTATCTTGCTTCACAAAAGTATGATCCCTTAACTAACCATGTTCAAGCTTCGAGAAGGCCTTCTCGTGGTCATATCTACTTTGCTGAATTGGTGGGTACACAGATTCAACAGATGCATCTAGCTTCCATCAGCCACGGTAAATTGCAACTTATTTTCACTTAACTTCAAGTTTGGCCACTCTTATCAATTGATATTAAAGCCTTCAA
>JBCNJP010000057.1:170888-186718 GCA_039602395.1 Deinandra increscens subsp. villosa | reverse complement strand
AATTATTATTATATATCAAGAAGAAAGTGATCCGTCCGCACGTTACGACAAACCACTCATAAAGTTAAAAAAAATACAAAGCAATTAAATGGACTACTTTCTATAGAATGACTACTTATAGACTATGATGCACGGAAACGCCGACAACATGCCGTCTCCCGTCCCGGAAACGTGGTGGGGACGGAAACGCTGTGGGAATGCCGGTGAAACGTTTCACCGATACCAAATTTGAGGGACGTTTCAATGGCCGATTCCAAAAGGCAGCGGCGGTTCCGAGAGCTCCCACCGAATTTCTGTTTTCTTTTTTTAAGTAGGGTTTTAAGTGAACTAGCTGACCTTTCAAAATTTGTTAATGGGCCTGGGCTTTAATTATATAATATTGATTATTGGGATAAACATATCAAATTAACAATCCCTGTCTCTATCAATCAACGAGTACATAGTTTTAGAGTGAGTTTGGATATACATGTTGGTTTACAACAAGTTTGTTTTAATATACTATGTATTTTGTGGGTTTGGATATCATTGTGTTAAAACTTAAATAGATATTATATGTGTGCTTTTTGGTTGCTATAAAAGTTGCTGGGATTTCTGTTTGCAATATATAGGGTGAGGTTCCTTGTAGATACCCCTATAAGTGTAGACAGGTAGACACCCTATTTCACATGTGAAATTACTTTATTTCACATGTGTTTTCACATGTGAAATTTTCTGAACAATGAGAATAAGAAAAAAAAAAAAGAAATTAATCATAACCATTAGATCAAGAGATCTAATGGTGAAAAAAATGTCGACCTGTCTACACTTATGGAGGTGTCTACAATGAACTTTTCACTATATATTTATATTGGGGGTTTTTGTTACATTATCTATAATATATTTATTTTTTATATGTATTTATTACTATACCCATGTCGTCCCCGTTTCTTGGATTTTTGAGTTTTACCGTTTCCCGGTCCCGTACCAGTACCCGTTTCCCGTTCCCGTGCATCATAGCTTATAGATGTTAGAAAGTTAAGCTCAAAAGGTAGCAAGTTGAATAAAGTTGAGGGGCTGATGTGTACATTTTAGTAACTAGTTGTTGTTACCGTTTAAGTTTGTTGAGATTAGTTTGTAATCATTTTTGTATAAGAAGCTTAGCTCTCTAATAATGAAATAACTTCTGATTCTTCCCCAATTCGTTTCCTTCAATTTCTGTTAGATCCTAAACCTGATTTCATTTGGTATCAGAGCTCTGTTACTCGAGCTCTCGTTCCACTCGATCGTTTGATTGATTCCTCACCGGAGATAGAGGAGTCGGCGTTCGCCTGAAGCGTCAAAATTCATCGGTTCTTGTCATCTCCTCGCCGGCCGTCACCAAAGAGGCCATCTGTTCCGACGATGTCTACTACTCCGGCGATGACTTCATCGTCCTCAACGGTACGAGAATATGCCCCAATTTCACTCCAGTGCCCTGCACTCACGATGACTAATTACACAATTTGGGCGGTTCGAATGAAAGCAATTATATCCGTTCATGGGCTGTGGGAAGTAGTAGAACCCACGGATGCAACCGTAATTGATGCCAAGAAAGATGCCACTGCAATCGCATACCTGTATCAATCTCTGCCGGAAGATTTGGTGTTACAAGTAGCGAAGTATGATACAGCAAAGGAAGTCTGGTCAGCAGTGAAGCAAAGATTTGTTGGAGTTGATAAAGTGGTGAAGGCCAGACTGCAGTCTCTGAGGAATGAGTTTGCAGCATTAGTGATGAAAGAAGATGAGTCCATTGATGACTTTGCGGCAAAATTGGGAGGTCTAGCCTCAAGAGCAAGTAGTCTAGGTTCTCCATATGAAGAAGCAGTGTTAGTAAGGAAATTTCTTGACTCTGTTCCTGAGAAATTCATACATATAGTGGCTTCTATCGAACAATTTGTAGAGTTAGACACAATGCAATTGCCTGAGGCAATAGGAAGGTTGAAGGCCTTTGAGGAAAGAACAAAATCTAAATCAAAGGCTATTCAACCAAAGGGAGAACAATTGCTCCTCACTTACACTGAATGGCAGAATCGCCAAAAGGGCAGTGGAAAAGAGAAGCAACACTCTGATCTCTCAACCAAGTCCTCAAAATCTAAGTGGAACAAGGCAAAAACAGAAAAGGGAAAGAAACCAATCAAGGACAAGTCCAAGATTAAATGCTTTAAATGTGAAGCTATGGGCCATTATGCTTCTGAATGTCCTACAAAAGTGAAGCAAGAAGTGAATCTTCATGAAGTATATGATGAAGAACCAGCCCTTTTGATGACCATACATCAAGAGAAGGAGAAGGAGTATGTGTTGTTAAATGAGCAAAAGGTAGTCCCATCTAGATATACATCAGAGGGAATTGATGTAAGGATGTGGTACCTTGATAATGGGGCCTCTAATCATATGACAGGGAGTCAAGAATTCTTCTCAATGCTTGACAAAAATGTGGGAGGAAATGTGAAGTTTGGTGATGGGTCATCAGTCACCATAGAAGGAAGAGGTTCAGTAATCTTGGATTGTAAGAATGGGGAACATAGAGTTCTAAATAATGTCTACTATATTCCCACACTAAGAAGCAACATTATAAGTCTTGGCCAGTTGACTGAAGCAGGTTGTGAAATAAGAATGAAGGACAATTTCTTATGGCTATATGAGAAAAGTGGGAAGTTGTTAATAAAGGTCAAAAGAACTCCTAACAGACTATACAAAGTGAGTCTGAATGTTGGAACTCCAAAGTGTTTCCTAGGCAGTGTAAATCAAGAAAGTTGGTTATGGCATGGGAGACTTGGGCACATGAGTTTTGATTCATTGAAGGCAATGACAAGTAAAGGATTGGTGATTGGAGTCCCTCAAATAAACCAGGCAACAAAGGTGTGTGAAGCTTGTTTGGCAGGGAAACAAACCAGGCTGCCTTTTCCCAAGGAAGCAATGCATTCTGCTGATCAGCCACTTCAGATTGTTTCTATGGACTTGTGTGGTCCTATATCTCCTCCTACACAAGCAGGTAACAGGTTCTTTATGCTGATTGTTGATGATTGCACAAAATACATGTGGGTTTATATGTTGAAAAGTAAGGATCAAGCTTTTGGTGTGTTTAAAGGATTTAAGGCAGTTGTTGAAAATGAGTCTGGTCATAAAATTAAGTTGTTAAGATCTGATAGGGGGGGAGAGTTTACCTCTAATGATTTTAACAATTACTGTGAAACTGAGGGAATTGTTAGGTGGCTGACTGCACCTTATACACCCCAACAAAATGGGACTGTAGAAAGGAGAAACAGGTCTATTTTAAATATGACCAGAAGCATATTGAGGGCAATGAAAGTACCACAATGTTTTTGGGCAGAAGCAGTAAGGCATTCAGTCTATATACTGAATAGGATACCAACCAAACCAATTAAGAATAGCACACCATATGAAAGATATAAAGGAAGAAAGCCAAATCTGTCTCATTTAAGGATTTTTGGTTGTATTGGTTATGTTAAGCAAAATCAGCTTGGCTTAACAAAGCTTGAGGATAGGAGCATACCCATGGTGTATTTGGGTAGTGAACCAGGAACTAAGGGGTACAGAATGTATGATATGGTAAAAGGGAAAGTGGTTGTAAGCAGAGATGTTATTTTTAATGAAGGAAAACAAGCTGATTGGTCTAAGTGTATGGGAGAAAAGGATGGTATGACATCAGAAGAATGGGTTGATTTCACAATGCCACCTGAAGAACCTGTGTTGGATACTCCATATGAACAGGAAGAGGTTTCACAAGATGAAACTGATCATAATGAAAGTGAAGGGGAGAGTTCATATCTTGATCATTCAGGTCATGAGCATGAAGTTTCTTCAAGTCATCAACAGAATGTAAGAAGGACTCCCAGAGTGTCAACACTGCCATCAAGATTCAAAGATTATGTTTTGGATAGCAGAGTGTCACATGGAATTCAAAGACAAGATGAGGAGGACAGAGTTCAATTGTTATTGGCACAAGAAGGAGAGCCAGTGAATTTTCAGGAGGCTATAAAGGAGAAAGAATGGAAGATAGCTATGGATGAGGAAATTCAAACAATTGAGAAAAATAAAACTTGGTTCCTAACTGATCCACCTTTAAGATGTAATCCTATAGGCTTGAAATGGGTTTATAAGATTAAGAGGGATGCAACTGGAAAAATAACCAAGTACAAAGCAAGGTTAGTTGCAAAGGGGTATGTGCAACAATTGGGCATTGACTTTGAAGAGGCTTTTGCTCCTGTGGCCAGAATAGAGTCAATTAGGCTCATACTTGCACTTGCAGCAAAATGAGGTGGTTAGTGTATCATCTATATACATATTAAACACAAGTTTTTAAGGGACAGGTGTCACATTTTAAGGTGTGCCACCTAGGATTCAACTTCTTTTAAAATCAATCCACATAGGATTTTGCATATGTGTCAAATTCTCAGCAACTCTCACCAATTTCATTTACAAACCTTCAGCTTAATAATCGTAAAATACACGCGGGTCTTATGATCCGATGAACCTATCCGTTTTTTTAAAATACCCGTCATATAAAATCATCCCGCTCGAGGATAGTCGATGCCTTCTCCCCGTTTTTTCCGTTCGAAACCCTAATTTCCAAGAAACGTCGTCTTCTTCCAATCTACCCACTCTTCAGAGGTCGCCGTCGCTGCCTTGAGTTCTTTGTTGTAGAAGTCGGAGGTAGCCTCATCGACGTATTAGAGGCTCACTGAATTTGTTGATGTGCAGCAGCTCTTATACAGCCGTATTCGTCGGTACATTCCCTTTAAAACCCTAATATCAAAACACCGCTCTATTCATCACCCTCCTCCCGTTCGCAAACCCTAACCACGCTCATCCTGTTCATAGGTCTGCTTCATTAAGCTACTACCTTCGATCGGGCTCAAGGTATGTTTTCTACTTATTTCTTTTTCGCAATCATCCGTTCATCCTTTCAATTTTCGTCGTTATTTTTCGTATTCACTGATTGATTTTTCGCAATCGGTTCAAATCTTCTCTGCAAGCAGGATCATCCATCGATTGGGATTAAATGTTTTCTACTTACTAACTATATAAATCATTGATTAAGTGTTTTTATGTATGAGATTTGGATATATTCTTTTTAGCAGGGCAAGCAATATAATAGAGGAGGTGGAAATGTCACATTTGCAAATAAATGTCATTTTCTATCGATTTCTTCAAGTATTGATTGTCTAAAGTTTTTTATCATTAGTAATATATATATGTTATTACTTAGTTTGGTCTCAATGTGGAAATATATTGGTTTATCTTGGCAAGTGTATAAAACCGCTTTGAATCTCATTGTCTCATGCTCACCAACTGTTTGTGTAAATGCCTGCATGATTCTTTGTTTTTGTATGTTATGTAGCTTAATCTCTCTAATCAGACCTTAATTTTCTTTCATTTGTGTTCCTTGATGGTTTAATTTTGTCCCTTCTTCGTCTCCCAGGTGTCTATTTAGGATGGTTTCTTAAGGAGGTTCATATCGTTGTGTTCCAATTTCATTTCAGTTATGCTTTCCATATTAGTCTATTCAATGTTTAAAACCATTGTTTATCTATTTTTATAGTCTTGGAGGTATTATACTGTTATTGTATGATAAAATTCACGCACTGTATTGTGTTTTAACTTGGTGGGTTTTTTTTTTTTTGCAAACTTCTGTCTAAATAGACAGATAAACATATTGTTGCACAGCCGTTGGTAATTGTAAGTTTCTTTCTTTGGTTTACTGCTGTTATTGTATGTCTAATGTATAGATAGAATTTTACATTGTAAATTGTTTAGGACATATGCATGTTAGATCAGTTTCTGCTAAGCGTAGGTGTGTATTAGGTGGCCCAGGGCCTTCTTCGGAGAATTTACGTACATCTACCGGCTGGTGAGCCACCTAAGTTCCTACAATTGTGTATTTATGATACTCAAAGAGATTTCTAATAGGATGTCATAAGATTATCTTTGTAAGTTATTCTAATGTGTTATATTATTTATCTTTATTTGTTATATTCTTATGTGGTCTTTTTATCTTATTTAGCCAGAAAGATTGGAGCTTTGTTATGTGGTAACTTTTTTTTACATCCAAATGGTCATGACCATTGGTACTGCTACAAATGCAACGTGTATCTTTAGTTTATCAAAGAATCACATTCAGGTAAAGTATTCTTCACAAATGATGAGGCCAATGATGACAATTCCAGTCTTCTTCAAATTCTATAGCTGGATACTTGAACCTACATGGCCTCAACTTCCCTTACTGCTTACTTTAGTGATAAACTTGTATTTCTACATTATGTTCATACAATCTGATATGCTTTGGTTTTAAGTATTCACCAATTTTAACTTTTTAGGTTGGGATAGCTAAAAACTTAATTGTGATGGTCAAGAGGTAAAGCATACACCTCAAGTCACGATTACAGTTTAAGCCTTTATTTTATGATCCTGCATTCCAAGTATTAGTTTTCATCTTAAACTTTTGCATCATACAACTTTATTTTAAAGGTGCAATATTGACACTTCATTAATAAATGTGTTGACTCGGGATATGTTTTATCTGCAATAGTTCAAACAGGTGAAATCAATAAAATTAGCTCAAAAGAAAACAGGTCAAACAAGTCGAAAGTTTCCCGAGTGTAATTTAATGCATAAAACCTCATAAATCAAGTTGTTCAAACAATTAACATCCTTCAAAACGATGTAATTTCTTAGTCATGTCTGATACGCCAATGAAATAGGGTAAAGCCAGGTGGTTTTTTTTTTTTGTTGGAAGTGTCGTACTCGGTCCTTTTCGTACACTGCAGGAGGGTAAAGCCAGGTGGAGGTTTTCTTTTTTAAAATTTGTTTGCTTTTTAGACTTCTTTATTAACTGGTTCTAATCTTTTGGCTGCTGACGACTCTTCAATTGACATGCCTCATTCGTATCAGATTTTGACCCGTGAAGTACATACTTAACTGTAAGCAAGGTTGCAGAAGTCACTAGGCGCTATCTAGGCGGTCGACTAGGGAGTTGTGAGTACTCGGGCCTAGGCGAGGAGTACTCGGAGAGTACTCGGACATGGTAATTATAAAGAAAATAATTTCTAGAAAATATATACACTTCCAATACTAATATTTATGAAAAGAATAAGTTAACATGGATATATGTTAATAAAGTTTATTCATAGTGATGGGACCAACTTTTTATATAAAGGAGGTCACAATATAATGCGT
Source organism: Deinandra increscens subsp. villosa (assembly GCA_039602395.1). Lineage (NCBI taxonomy): Eukaryota > Viridiplantae > Streptophyta > Magnoliopsida > Asterales > Asteraceae > Deinandra > Deinandra increscens. The sequence continues at coordinate 179,503 of JBCNJP010000057.1, read as the reverse complement.
ATTTTGCCCCTTATACCCGATGTTGACTTCCTACCCCCAAGGTTGACCGAGTACGCAATTCCTAGGCGGATTATCACCTAGGCGCCTCGGCAACCCACCGCCTAGCGACTACTCAGAGAGTACTCGGGCGCCTAGAGCGAGTTTTACAACATTGACTGTAAGTGGGACTTTTAGATTATGTTAGGATTAATAATCAGCACATACACATAGGTGAACGGATATGTATCATTTATGAACATATTTTCTAAATTACTTCGGTATGAAACATAGGAGAATGGAATGGAGAAAAATGTAATTTATATATGATGATGATCAGGGAATCAGTAAAGATGATTAATTAATTGCTGTATTCTTTGTTGTTTTTAAAATTGAGCAGGTAATTGATTTTGAGTCTCGGTTTCCAAAAGTCACTAACTTGTGTTATGTATAATTTAGGTAAATCACTAACTTGTGTTATGTATAACGAGTTGTTTGACCCACCCCGCGCGTTGCCGCGGGGTTGGAATTGTATACTAATAAACGGCTCAGCCTGTAACAATAACTGAGAAAATTGATTTACCATACCAAAAGACAGTCCAAATCCTCCATTAATCTTGAATCTCGGATGAATATCACAGCTGAAACAACCATACCAGAAGTGAGATAAAAGGGCTCAGAATATCAATGGGGATATAACAAAGAGGCCTTAAAAAATAATTGTAACTTTGATAACTCAAAAATTAAAAACAAAACAGCAAGCAAACTAAAAACTGAATCAGACAATTCATCGAAAAATTTACATGCAAGACTAAAGCGAACTTACTAAAGTGAAAAAGGTTGCAAGTTAAATCTAAAAACCAACACAAAACACTATTCGTTCAGGCTCGATGAAACATAAGGAAATCGATAGAATTAGAAAGATGAATACCTGCAATTGGAGACACATATTAAATCTAAAAACCAACACAAAACACTATTCGTGCAGGCTCGATGAAACATAAGGAAATCGATAGAAATAGAAATATGAATACCTGCAATTGGGGACACATCTAAACACTGAATAAGAAACCTTCAGACAATCACAAAACGAAATCGTGGCTGTTTCCCTCTACGTCGCCGGATTAAATGCTATACACCATCCCGATGAAATCGTGCTTCAAAGTATAATTTAAAGTATAAAATGTATGTCCTTGTTAAAAAAAATATATCTCCTTACATTATTAAAAAATTATACAATACAACAACAAAATATAAAATAGTTACATGTTTACCTAAATTATACAATGCAAAAAGAAATTGATCTCTAGACATCTTCAAGAGTAACTCCCACTAAGGCCTGCAATTCAATTAAGAGAAGAAACCCAACTGTTAATTTTTCTTAAACGGAAGATCAAGAAGACAAAATGAAAATTATAGCTTATAGGCTCAGAAACAGTGATGATGGCATTTAAAACGCCTCCATATCGCCGCAACTACCAAGGAACCACAAAAAAAAATGGTGAAGAGTGTCGGATGAATCAATGGCCCGATTTCCAAATTGTATATTTATATAATACAATATAGGCTCAGATCCAGTGATGGCTGCATTAGCAACGCCTCCTTATCGCTGGATACATCACGGCCAAGAATTCCAAGGAGGTTATCATTTCCAAAAAGCCAATTACCAACCACATGAAATAATTGTTGATTCATAATCTGCTTCAAGCATCACAACCTAAAAGGCTCAACATCCAAACGATCAGATCAGATTTAGAAACCAATAGCACCTCAAAAGAAACTAAGTGGATTAGGAACATAGGCTCAGAAAGAATTCATCATAGCCTCCAAGGGACAAATAATTTTGACTGCAGGATTGCCTCAAAGAACAATTAATCTCATAGCAGCCTCAATTCAGAAAAAAAAAAACATTAGCAACATCCAAGGGACCAGATCAGAACCATCAGCAACATCCACAGGACCAGATCAGATATAAGAACCAACAGCACTTCAAAAGAAACTACGTGGATCAGGAACATAGGCTCAGAAAAAATTCATCATAGCCTCAAAGGGACAAATAATTTTGACTGCAAGATTGCCTCAAAGAACAATTAATTTCATAGCAGCCTCAATCCATATAAAAAATTAGCAACATCCAAGGGACCATATCAGATTTAGGGACCAACAATACTTCAAAAGAAACTAACTGGATTAAAATCGACTCAAGTCAGCACCGTCAACAACAAACAAACATGAAATTATTTCCAGATCCATCAAGTCAAAACTGTTCACCCCAAAAAACAACCGGAATCAAATTCGTAAAACCTTCTATGATTCACCAAGCCAAATCGCAAAAAAATATAATGTGAATCGCATCAAAGAAAGCCACATAAACAAAAAAAAATGAACCGCATCAATGGTTACTTTTCAAATCCATCCAGTCAAATCGGAAAAGCAACCTACAAAGCAAATTAAGACATCAGATAAGAACAGAGATGAAGCATGAAAACCCTAAAACGAACCACATCAAATAAACCATGAAAACCCTCAATCGAATCGCATCGAAGAAACCACAAAAACCTAAAATGAATCGCATAAAAGACAAATAACGCATCACCAAAAACACACACAGAAAACAAACCAAAAGCCTCATCGGCGGCAGAGAAAGAGGTAAGACAACATAAGAAACCAAAAACCTCACAGCCGCCGCGGTTTTTGTAACAACACCCAACCGACGCCACCGTCGTTAAATAAAGCGAAACGACATGGTCGGAGCATTAAGGGGCATCAGGGACACGGGGAGGGCCAGAACTCATTTCTGATGAACAATCGGCATCAAACCCAAACCCCCACAACCGTCGTCTGCAACAACAGACACTTGATGTAGAAAGCACAACGTCGTCGCATCAACGTCCGACATCAACGGCGGGAAATGCCGGTTGCCATAAACAGTGACGGTGCAACGACGTATTCATAGTCCACAGATCTGGACAATGAGCAAGCCAGATGAACACGATGAACCGTCAGTAAAACAACTGACCGGAAAGAAGAAGGAGGAAGACAGCAACGGAAAAGAAAGGTATTTAAAAGGAGAAAGCTTTCTCTCTCTATGAGAGGTGGCAGCAAAAGGAAAGGACACGTAAACAAAACACAGGGACTAAAAACGTAATTTATGAATAAACCCGTGGTCAATCTATAACAAACAAATACTTCACTATTCACTTACAATTTGTATTGTATATATATTAAATTTAGGTACAAGGAAATGGAAAGTGTAACTCACTACCCTAAAGTCTGTCAAGAATGCAACAGTGAAGTGACAGGATGGGAGGTAAAGAAATTCCCAGGATGGAAGAGCAAAACACTATTTTAAAATCTCAACTTCAAAAGAAATAGCATTCCTAAGGTAAATGTCTTAATTTGCTTTTAATTACTGTTTTGATTTTCATATTTAACTTAGAAAAAAGCATTCATAAAAGGTAAACACTTTACTTTGTTTTTAATATATCATGTTTGGTTTTTAACATAACCAAGCAAAAGGACTAAGCCTCAACATTTTAGGCTCCTTATGAAAAAACAAGGAACCGTTCTCGCATCCTCTTGTAAATGTGTTAAGTTATATTAGTTATTTTGAATGCCTCATGATTATGTTAAAAAAATTAAGTCATGCTTTAAATGTGTTAAGTTATATTACTTTAATATCATATATATTTACCTGAATAGTATAGACTTAGAAATATGTTATCAATGTCTTTTGCTTTTTGTTTAACGTGTTTTTTGTACCATGACATCTTTGACGATATTTTCTGCACAATATCTCATTGTATATACATGTATTTGTGACTTGCATTTGGTGTATATATGAGATAACATCTTTGAAAATATTTCTGGCAATATATTTCATGTTCATATTTACCTTTATGTATTATCCAATTTGATTTTTCTTTTTACTTTTGGTTCATATTTTAATTCGTATATTTTTTTATATCACAACCTCGGGTATTTACCCGGGTCACTGACTAGTCTTGATGTAAAAGCAGCCTTCTTGCATGGGGATTTGAAGGAAGATGTGTTTGTAAAGCAACCAGATGGTTATGTAAAGGAAGGGGCAGAAAAGAAAGTCTATAAATTGAGGAAAGCTTTGTATGGACTGAGGCAAGCACCAAGAGCCTGGAATCATAGATTGGATGAAGTACTGAAAGAGATTGGGTTTAAAAGATGTCCAAGAGAACAGGCAATTTATGTGAAATCACAAGGTAACTCATTGATCATATTGGGAATCTATGTTGATGATTTACTTGTAACAGGGAATAACCAACAGGCTGTGGATGAATTCAAAAGAGAAATGAAGTTGAGATTTGAGATGACTGATATGGGAAAGCTATGTTACTACCTTGGTATAGAAGTAGATCAGAACAAAGATGGAATCACAATTAAACAATCTTCATATGCTCAGAAGTTGATAGGAATGGCAGGCATGGAAGATTGCAATGAGGTGAGAATTCCAATGGACCCAGGATTGAATTTGTACAAAACAGAAGGGAGTGAAGCAGTGGATCCTACAGAATACAGGAGATTGGTAGGGTCGTTGAGGTATTTAACTCAGACCAGGCCAGATATAACATTTGCAGTAAGCTATGTTAGTAGGTTTCTGCAAGAACCAACAGAAATGCACATGAAAGCAGTGAAACACTTAATTAGATATATAAAAGGTACAGTAAATGAAGGCATCAGTTACAGGAACACTGATGGAGGTGGGCTGGTGGGCTTTAGTGATAGTAACCATTTAACAGACACTGCAGATGGTAGAAGCACTTCAGGGAACATTTTCTACTTTAATGGGTCAGCAGTATCTTGGCAGTCAACTAAACAGAAAACAGTAGCTCTTTCTAGCTGTGAGGCAGAGTTTATGGCTGCTACCTCAGCAGCAACTCAAGCTATTTGGTTGCATAGCTTGTTAGAAGAAATTACTGGGATAAAACAGAAAGTTGTGACATTGTTTGTGGACAACAAGTCAGCAATCTCACTAATGAAAAATCCTGTTTTTCATGGTAGGTCTAAACATATTCAAACAAGATTTCATTACATAAGGGAATGTGTTGAAAGAGGTGAGATAATTGTGGAGTTTGTGAAAGGAGAACTTCAAAGAGCAGATGTTTTGACAAAGGCATTGCCTAGAGGAAGATTTGAAGAAATGAAATTCTTACTTGGAATTGAGAAAATTGCTTAAAGGAGCTCAATCATAGAATGGTATTGGTTTGACACATTAGTATGCACAAATTCTGTGAATCACTGGTATACAATGATGTTGGATTGATATTATTTGATTTGAGTTACTTTTGGCTTAGGGGGGAGTTTGTTAGAAAGTTAAGCTCAAAAGGTAGCAAGTTGAATAAAGTTGAGGGGCTGATGTGTACATTTTAGTAACTAGTTGTTGTTACCGTTTAAGTTTGTTGAGATTAGTTTGTAATCATTTTTGTATAAGAAGCTTAGCTCTCTAATAATGAAATAACTTCTGATTCTTCCCCAATTCGTTTCCTTCAATTTCTGTTAGATCCTAAACCTGATTTCAATAGAAAGACTACAACTCCGTTTATTTTATCAGATGAAATAACAATAGTAAATCTAAGAAAAAAGAATGCATGGTTTTTAGTTTCTAAACGGTAAAGAATGGTTTCATATATGCCAACATATTAAGAAAACATAATCTCTTTGCTCTTTCACTCTTTGAGTTTTATTCTCAAATAGTTTGTTCAACACATCTTAACTAAGAATACATCTTCATCGCATCTCCATTAATCTTGGTTGGATGTGTGTCTGGCCCACTGACTTAGGGTTAAAGAAATAATCTTACACACCACCACTACAAACAATATCTAGGAAAGCAGGTATCAAATTTCTAAATAAAATGAGTTGAATCAACATTCCAAGCAAAATTAGCGTACTAATGAAAAGTTAATATCAATAGTTGAGCTAGAATAAAAGAATTTCCAAGCTTAAGCAAGATCTACAAAGGAGCTGATGAACCTGCAAAAACTAAAACAACTTTTTTCTTTTAAATCTCATTTCTGCCACATCCACCCATCGACAAATCCCACCGTTTAGATCTAAAAAGTTCAGCCCCAAAGATCTCCATCTGCTTAAAGGCTCAGGCTTTTTTAGATCTCTACCAACAAAAGATATTTAGGAACGGCAAAAACCAACACACGCCTAACCCCGAGTGCGACAAACCCTAAATAAATCCAACCATCAAAACCAGGGAAATTCACCCTGATAACCATTGACTAGCACCTTTTGACTAAAATAGCCTTTGACTTACCAAAATAGCCCTGCCAATGATACTCTGTCACCTCAGCATTTTAGTCAAAATCGCGCCCTTCACTCATGCTATTACATAAAATATCGCGCCATTTAATAAATTTTCACGCTTAAATTTTTTTTTAAAAACTCTCGCCGTCCACTCGCGCCATATATGATATTTTCGCGCCAATTAAAATAAATTTAAATTAAATAAAAATCATCATTTTTTATTTTTTTTAGGTTATAACTTTTAGATTTTTATATATTATTATTTTAAATTTATAAATTATTATTTTTAACTTTATAAATTTGATATTCTTGAGCAAATAAAAAAACGTTTTTAGTTTGAGATTTTTAATATATTATTGTTTAAAATTTATAGATTTTTTTATATATTTTATATTATCTAACAAAAAACGTTTTAAGCTTGAGATTTTTTTATATATTATTGTTTTAAATTTATACATTTTTATATATTTTATCTTATCTAAAAAAACGTATTAAGTTTCAAAATTTTCCTATATTGTTGTTTAAATATTAATAGATTTTTTATATATTTTATTCTATCTAAAAAAAACGTTTTAAGCTTGAGAGTTTTTTATATATTATTTTTTTAAATTTATACATTTTTTATATATTTTATCTTATAAAAAACGTTTTTAGCTTGAGATTTTTTATATATTATTTTTTTTTAATGTATACATTTTTTATATATTTTATCTTATCTAAAAAAAACGTATTAAGTTTCAAATTTTTCCTATATTATTGTTTAAAATTTAGAGATTTTTATATATTTTATCTTATCTAAAAAAACGTATTATGTTTCAAATTTTTTCCTATAATATTGTTTAAAATTTATAGATTATTTATATATTTTATATTAACTAACAAAAAACGTTTTAAGCTTGAGATTTTTTTATATATTATTGTTTTAAATTTATACATTTTTTATATATTTTATCTTATCTAAAAAAAACGTATTAAGTTTCAAATTTTTCCTAGATTATTGTTTAAAATTTATAGATTTTTATATATTTTACATTATCTAACAAAAAACGTTTTAAGTTTGAGATTTTTGCTACATTATTGTTTAAAATTTATACATTTTTTATATATTTTATCTTATCTAAAAAAACGTTTTAGGTTTGTATAGATTATATTAAATTTTTTGAATTTATATTTTATATTCATTTATTTAATGGGATCTTATCTACCTTTCACCTAAAAATAGTTATGGAAGAACCAATGCATATACTCACAACTCCCTCACAACTTTACCCAATAATCATCCACCACTTTTCACTCAACAAATGGCTTGTAATATAATTGTATGTAGTGGAGGTAAATGACAGTTTCTCAATGGTGTTGAAGAATACGTTCCCCTCGAACGTAAATGCTTGAGATGTCATTTGTCTTTGCCTACTAATATTACCTACAATGATTTGTTGATTTATCTTTCACAAAAATGTGGTTTCAAAATCATATGCGTTTTTCATACAAAATGTCATCATACACTCATACAATTGATATTGTGGATGAAAATGATATATATTGTTTTTTAAATGTTGTTATGAAAGATTCAAACAACGTTTTAACATTATATGTTACTGAAGAATCTGGTGTCGGTAGTAGTTCAGGTGTCCAACCATTAGCAAAATTTTCTACAGAACCCCCCCCCCCCCCACTGTTTTCTAATGCTCGTAAGGACGATCTCCCCGATTTAAATTACCCATTGAATGAATCGTTTAATTTAAAAGATGAACAATTTAATTATAACTTTAACCAAGACATTTTGGGATCTTTACCCGAGTATCAAGAAGAACCTGCTAACATTTTTAGTGATAATAATAATAATCAAGTCGAGTCCACATATTTTTTTGAAGGGCAGTGCTTCAACACCAAAGAAGAGTTAAAACTCCAAGTTGGTAAGTGTTGCATAGCAAAGTCCTTTGAGATTAAGGTTAACCGATCATCTAAGACTAGATACGATGTATCTTGTATTGTTAATGGTTGTGGGTGGGGTGTTCGGGCTTATTCGATGGACAATAGCAGTAAAGTTTTTCAGGTGAGGCATTTCAGTGGTGAGCATACTTGCTCAAGAACTCAAACGTATCCCAAAAATCGTCAAGCCACAAAAAAAGTTTCGGGTGATCTAATCAAAGAGCAGTTTAAAGACACTCGTCGGATAATCCGACTGAAAGATATTGTGAATGATATGAAGGAGAAATATAAAATAAATGTGTCTTACTCTCAAGGTTGGAGAGAAAAATCTCATGTTCTCGAGAAAATGAATGGTTCGCCTGAGGATTCTTTTGGTATTCTTCATGTCTACTGTCACAACCTCAAGAAGACGAACCCTG
>JBCNJP010000057.1:143632-170388 GCA_039602395.1 Deinandra increscens subsp. villosa | reverse complement strand
ATAATGTACAAGTGTTTCAAGCATAAAAAGTAATTGCAAGAGATTGGTCTTTGATTACACAAGTAGAAGCCTTAGGGTTGAAAAGGTAAATAAATCTCTCTTCACTTTTGGCCGGCCTTTAATACTCCGCACGCTACCTCCTTGATGGCGCCGTCTTTGATTACACGAGTAGAACAGAGCCTTCAACCACTCTCTCTCCCTTCGAAGAACAGTGCCGACTTCGTTAAGCCCGCTCTGCACTCTCTCTCCCTTCGATTGGGAATCAAATCAAAGCGTGAATCTCTATCTTCGAAGTGTTATGATTCATTATTGGAGGGCCAAGATCGAGGGGGGTTCAAACGGATTGAAGGCGCCTGTTCGGAATCTGCTACTCTATAAATTGAAGACCTCTTCTCAATTTCCATTCACTGATTCATCATTCTAAACGATTCAAGGTATATGTGCTCCTCCTTCTTTGTTCTAATTCTAATTTTTGTTCCAATGTTCTAATTTTCTTTACATTTCTTTTTTAATTCTGTTGTTCAAACACCGAAGATTGCAAGGAATAATTAGCGAACTCCTGTTTGAGGTAAACTGCTACTCTCCATTCCTAATTTTTCAAATTGTTATTCCATTCCTGTTTGAGATACGAACGTTTTATTCAACTTTGCTTTTGAATGTGATTTAGCTGTCATAACATCTCCTCTATTTGAATGTTACATCTCCCCTTTTGAATGTGACAATCAGAAAATACCAACAGAGGTGTTTTTGCTTCCATGAATAAATGAAACAGAGGTGTTTTTGATGTTGTAAGGCTGCATTATGTATTAATACATGGATAAATGTACTAAGGCTGCATTATCTCCTCTATTTGCTATAATATCCTTGCTTCTATGTGACACTCAGAAATAAGCAACCATGAAGGAATATTGTTGTTTTTAAACCATGAAGCCTATGAGCCACTTGGAAGCCTATGAGCCACTTGAAACTGTTATACATCAGTGGAAGTTCTGTAATATAGTTCTGACCCAGTGGAAGTTATGTAATATAGTTAGTGAAACTGTATGGAAGTTATGTTTTAGTTTGAATATGTTTGTTATCCTGTTTACTTATATTTGAATCTGTTTGTTATCATGTTTACTTATGTTTTGAATCCTGTTTACTTATGTTTTACATCAAAAAGTTCATTTTCCATCTGTATGTGTTACCCATGTAGTAATAGATATGACCACTAAATTTGTTCTTAATTTTTTCTCAGTTGTGCTTGCTCTTCAGTGGTTGGTTGGCTTACCAAGTTATCTTTCTGAGTGTTAACAGGTTTGTGAATACATCACTTAACATCTGATCAATACATCAATGCTATTATATGTCTTTCATAATTTACTTTCGTAAATTTATTGGATGTCTTCTTGGTAAATGTTGTTTTGCTGTTTTTTATAAGAGGTTAGTAGATAATACAGTTTTTGGATAAAGGATACAGTTTTTTGATAAGAGGTTAGTAGGTAGTCTTTGGATATAGTTCCGACCCAGTAATAAGATGAGAATTCATTATTCTTATAGTTCTGACCCATTAAGGGTCTTATAGTTCTGACCCATTATTTTCAATTAAAACCGACCCGTTTATTTTTAAGAAAGCTTATAACAACCTAACCATTTAAAATTAATAAGATAGAGATTTAAGAAAGCTTATAACAACCTAACCATTTAAATAACTAAGCATCTAAAAAAAATTTACCTTAGAAACCAACTGAAATTTAATTAGATAAACTGGTTGTTCACATTTAAATATCAGGTAAGTAACTAAAACATAAGAGGCAAAGGTGAAAATATCCAACCTGACCATAATTATATTAACTACAATATCCAGAACCATAAACATATTAACAACAAGGTCTATGTTTGCAGGTTCACTTATATATGCTAGAGGAATGATTTGGGGTTCTCCATGATTCACTTATATCTTTAGTTTTATTTACCAAGGTAATTATATTAAGAATCTACTAATACCGATATATATGTTTGCAGGTCATTTTTAAGAGATTTAACAGATTTTTTGCTTTGTTGTGACTTCTAATAAGAAGTGTAATAAACGATTTTAAACAAAAGAACCAACTTTACCCCACCCACTTTACATGGACATCCTAAACAAAATAAAATGTAATTATGCAAGTAAATTGAAACAAGTGTTGTTTGATGTGTATTTCTTATACGGTTTAATAATATACATATGATATAGCCTCTCTATATATATTTTTGGAAAGAAAAATAACAAATACCATACTTACAAGAAAATATTAACTATATCATGTATCATATATACTTTATCTATATATTAAAGTAATAAAAGATACGACAATATTAACATTATTGGTTATTTTTGCAGCTGCTATTGGTAATTGTTAGCTTGTAGGGAGAGCTGTCTTCAGGTTTGTGTTCTATTGTTTTTTTTTTTGCTGTTTTGGATATTTTTTACAAAAAATAAAATATGACGTCAAATGCAAATGCTTTTGTGTGTCATAGTATTGCACTATTGCTTGATGTTAGATCCAAATCTAGGATGTGCAGCCTCATAAAGTTAAATTATATAAAGTGCTTAATGTAAGATACTAAAAACATTTGCCCTCTTTCTACAACCTAGATACAACGTTTTTTTTCCCTCCTTTTACAAACTAAAACACACTACTTCAAGAGTACATACATGACCCATTGAAAAAAAATCTTGGGGTTCTAATAGGGCTGGATAAAAGGAATCTGTGCATATAAATTTCAGCAACAAATAATGGGTCAGAACTATAAATTTCAGCAGCAAATAATGGTTACGACAGGAATTTCAAATTAATAAGGTAGAGATTTAAGAAAGCTTATAACAACCTAACCATTTAAATAACTAAGCATCTAAAAAAACTTTACCTTAGAAACCAACTGAAATTTAATTAGATAAACTGGTTGTTCACATTTAAATATCAGGTAAGTAACTAAAACATAAGAGGCAAAGGTGAAAATATCCAACCTGACCATAATCATATTAACTACAATATCCAGAACCATAAACATATTAACAACAATTTTACAGAACCATAAGCATATTAACTACAATTTTCCACCTCTAAATTTGAACTCATTTTCGGGATTTAAACCAGCCATACACTTAAAGCCTGTGAACCAACCAGCCATACTGTTTCTACCAGTTAACTAATCCCTTGACCCAGCCATACTGTTTCTACCAGTTAACCAACCAGCCATACTGTTTCTACCAGTTAACTAACCCCTTGACCCGTCTATCTTTGTATGGTTAAACATGTCAAATACAAGTTTGTGCTAAAATGGATGAGTCAAATACTCAAATAAATTATTGGAGTTTGAGTCTCTTAATTTACAAGAAATTGTTAGGGGGTTAATCACTTAGTTTTAGATTTTTATAATGATTTTGTTATATTAATTTTATTACAGGTAACAAAAGGCTCAGGTTGTAATTTTCTGCCATTTAGACAACACCTTTGAAGCATCGTCCATTTAATGATTTTCTTTTCTATATCAAGGTCATTTTGACACCAACACATTTGGCAAGATGGAATATGTTTTCCAGTTTATATCAGAATTTAAAAAGCATCAATGGTTTTTGTGTTGCAGGCACATTTCTTTTTCCAGCAGTCTAAAGTGGGTTCGGGTTGAAACAAGCCTTTTTAGAAATGTATTAAATGATTAAATATTGACCATGTTGCTTAGCCAAAACTCTAAAATAGCACAAATCTGATTTGACTTCTAGCTGCATAGACCTCAAGCTGCACAAATGGAATAGCATTGCTGCACCTCGTCTATATATGTACTAAATGCACCTGCTTATGTTTGGACCTTATGTACATGTCATTTTTGGTATGTCCTCACATATGTAGTAATTGTCTTCACATATGTATAATTGTGTCAGGACCGATTTCACATCGAGAATCCCGATCTTGAGCAAGAACAAAGGTGAGTTGAAGAGGAGACGGGATGAATAAAATCAAAGATAATACATGACAAGAAATGATAAAACCAAACGATTCATTGATTATTGCTGAATGATTACAACGAACCGAATGATTACAAACTCGTCATTGGAAATCCATGGTCACATTGGGTTGAGCTCAAACCCAATGTGAGACTCTCTCTCTCTAGAAAATGATAGCTCACATCACTCATTATTCATCACTTATTCATCATCTTTCTAATGAAGCTATCCCTTCCTATTTATAGAGAGCCCATGTGCTCACTAGCCCACTAACTAGCTAACACAAATAAAATGAGCTAAATACAAATAAAACAAATGACATAATTATTATTAATTAAATCAAGGCTGATTTAATTAATATGAAGCTTGACTCGCTCGAACCGGTCTTCCGTTGACTTTTACGTTGACCGTTGACCCGAACGGTTGACTTTTCAAGAAAACGTCTTCGGTCCAAATTTGCAAGCCTCGAGCATCACAACCCGCGTATCTGAATCAAATCACAATGGATTCTTCAACCGAATTATTCGAGAATAGATTTGATGGCGTCAGTCATACTTATTAAAAGTTCCAACAAATTGCACATGCCCTTTGCTGTGGTTTAGGTTTAGATGCCATGTATGGATATTATGTATAGCCCACTTTTGGTATGTATTGCTTATGTACTAACCAGGAATCCAAATACTTAACTCACGAAAAAGACACCACTACACACTTGTGTTGAAATTAATTCCAATTTTTGTGTAAGTGTTTTTTCTTTTTTATTTATCTTTAATTTTTATTTCTTTTCTAATCTATCTTTTTTCTTGATTGAGGTTTGCTTGGTGGACCTTCCTTATTGACCATCAAAATTATGGGCTCTATTTTGGGAATATGTTTATTGCCCCTTGCTATCATCCTTCTGTCGCTACACATGGATCAAAGGAACCCTTTAAGGGTTGGACTTATCTCCCTATTTAAATAGGTCTCCGTTGGATAAAGGAGGACATAAAAAACGAAGGAAAAAACATCTCAGGCTTCCTCAAAAATACATACGTTTGCTCCATCTGCTGCTACTGCTCCTGATCGTCGCTACTTCTGCTTCGGTTTGTTAACCAGCAACTCAACAGTGGCAGGTCTTCTTTCTAATTAACTGTTACATTATAGCCCCTTTATATCGCTGTAATTCTCCTTTAGGGCATACTTGTAACAGCTTATATATAATTTTTGTTGGTTGTAATTCTCTATCTGGATCTATTTTGTTACTTAAATCATTTGACTTCAATAACACTAGACTTCTCTACAACTTGATAATGTCATGAAACCCGCTGCAATACGCGAGGCTCCAGCCTTTTTAAAAACTTAGATACTGCATATGGATTTCTTACATATGAACGCGCACAACATCGTCATGGTGTTTGAGTTGATTAAAAATCTTTTCATCTAGATTAATGAAAATATTATCAAAACAAAAGCTAAATTACGTGACGGCACTATTTCATGTAGTTCAAGTGATGAACTTTCTCAAATCACTTGTGACTGCATTAACATTATAAAGTATGATAAATATGTGTGTGTCTGATTCATGTCACCAAGCTTTGAATATTATTTTATTGTTATGAATTTTTTGTGAATGCTAAAGTGTCAAAAGTTAGGTGATCTATATATATTTATACACGTGATTAGGAAGAAATATATATTTTAAAACCTAGATGCTTTTTATAATTAAAGATAACGAATCATGTAAATTTATCATGTAAATTTATCTTTCAACCTAGATGTAAATTGTCGTACCGCCATAACAAGTGAACAAATAAACAAATACTGCGTTGTAATTTTTTGTGCCGCTGCAACGCGCGAACAGAAGATGAATAACACGCTATACATTATCGCCGCCGCAACGCGCGGGCACACGGCTAGTCAATGTTAATAGGGGTGGACATGAAATTCAATCCGTAGTCCAAAATCTGATTCTGGATCCAGAGAACTTGAGAACAGCAGGAAGCAGCAGCAATGTATTCCGCTTCGGCAGCTGAGGTAGATACCGTTTACTGTTTCTTGCATTGCCACGAAACCAATCGATTCCCAAAGAATTGAGCACCTCCGGTGGTTGACTTCTGATCCATGTTGCAACCCCCGTAATCACTATCCGATAAACCTTTTAGATCAAAAAGCTCGTCCTTGGGATACCACAAGCCTCTCTTTGGATTGGACTTCAGGTATCTGAAGATTCGTTTCACGACCGTCAAGTGTGACTGTTTCGGTTTGGATTGAAATCTTGAGCATAGACACACGACAAACATTATGTTGGGGCGGCTGGCTGTCAGGTACATGAGTGACCCGATCATTGATCTATACAAGTGTTCATCAACACAATCACCTTCAAGATTTGCATGGAGCTTGACACGAGTCTCAACAGGAGTGGAAAAGCCTTTAGAGTCATGAAATCCAAAGTTCTTCAGCATTTCCTTCACATATTTTCCCTGACTGATTAGAATGCCTTCATTATTCTGTTTCACCTCAATCCCTAGGAAAAATGTGAGTTCCCCCATTGAACTTATTTCAAAGCGTTTTTCCATTAGACACTTGAACTCATGACAAAGAGTTTTTATTTGTTGATCCGAAGATGGTGTCATCCACGTACACTTGAACCAGTAGCATATCATCACCCACATGCCGTATGAACAGTGTCTGATCAATCACCCCTCGCTTGTAGCTATTTTCTAACAGATAGGTAGACAGGGTTTCATACCACCTCCTTGGAGCCTGATGGAGTCCGTAGAGGGCTCTTTTCAGTTTGTAAGCCTTATTTGGAAAGGAAGGATTGACAAACCCTAGAGGTTGATCAACGTACACCTCTTCGTCTAGTTCAGCGTACAGAAAAGTAGTCTTTACGTCAAGTTGATATACTATTATGTTCTATGATTCGGCATAAGCCAAAAAAATCCTGATGGCTTCAAGACGAGCTACCGGGGCATTGACCTCATCATAGTCCAACCCATCTGTCTGCATATAGCCCTTGACCACAAGTCTTGCTTTATTTCTTATTATTATTCCTCTGTCATCCTTTTTATTCTTGGAGATCCACTTGACTGGAATAGGCTTCACGCCAGGAGGAGTGTCTACAAATTGCCACACATCCAGAAGTTTGAATTGATGCAACTCAGCCTGCATAGCCTCTATCTAGTTGTCGTCTTTCATAGCAGCAACTACAAAAGCAGGTTCTTCTTGAGAGATGAAGCAGGAAAACAAGCAAGTGTTTATTATTCCCGATTGACTTCTGGTGACTCTCTTATCAAGTGGACCAACAATGTTAGAGATGGGATATTTCTTTTCCAGTCTCTTCAACAGCTGAAACTGGAATATTTGAGTCTAGAGTTCCCATCTGCCCATCATTATCTGGAGTATCACCAGATTCAATCACAGTTGTGTCTTCTGAGTCTGAATGATTATTGATGGGTTCATTCTCAAGTTGATTTTCTGGAATATCTTGATTTTTTTTATTTTCTTGATTTAACACAACTTCCTTAACGCCTTCTTCAGTTATTTGGTTTTCATTAGTAGTGACAGCTGGAATAGTAGCAGATGTGTTGGGAGCGTTCGTTGATTCATTTCTCCAAGTAAAATCAGGCAGATCATCTTCATAGATGGTATCCAATATTTATGATGTAATTGTAGCAGAACACTCGGGTACAGACGCGTCCACATTATTGGCACCTTCTTGCATGTTACCAGAATCATTCTCTAAGTCATACATACCATCTGAGTCAGGCTCTCTGGAATTATGGGTGTGCTCGTTAAAGTTAACGTTGCACGACTCCATAATCACCTGAGTTCTTTTGTTGTACACTCGATATGCCGCAGAGGTCATCGAGTATCTAACAAAATAGCCTTTATCTGCCCGAGGGTCAAACTTAGCTAACTACTCAGACTGAATCAATACAGTACAAGGACATCCAAAGGGCTTTAAGCGCTTTAACACAGGTTTTTGTTTTGAAAATAGCTCAAAGGATGTCTTGTTGGCATGTTTGACCAAAAGAGTTCGGTTCAGGACATAGCAAGCAGTATTGACTGCTTCTGCCTAAAAAGACAATTTAAGGTTAGAATCAGCGGGCATCGTCCGAGCACACTCGATTATTGTGCGGTTCTTTCTTGCAGCAATCCCATTCTGTTGAGGAGTATAGGGAGAGCTAAATTGGCAAGTGATGCCCTTCTCGTTGCAGAACGAGTCGAAGACGTGATTTCTAAACTCCGTCCCGTTGTTAGATCTTATTATTCAAACTTTTTCTCTGCTTGCGTTCTCGATGCGTGTAACAAAATCCTTCAGTATCACCGAAGTCTCAGACTTCTCTCTTAAGAAAAATCCCCAGGAATATCTTTAGTAATCGTCAGTGATGACTAAGCAGATTGAACATTGGCATCTTATTGTCGCATATCTGCGAGACGCTCAGCAGATTGAATTGCAGATTTGACACGAGGTTGACTTTTTCAAACGAAACTTCACCATTTGTTAGGTGACCGGTTCCGATTATTTGACCACCTTTCTTATTTCCACCAAAGGAAACAGAACCTCCTCCAAATATCAGTTTGACATCATGTAAGAGATCCTTATCACCCGCCATGTTCCTGGAACAGTCGCTATCCATGTACCACATATTTATTGATTTCTTTCGTTGTTCCTACACAAACAAACAAAAAGATTAGTTCACAGATGAAAACAGGTCTTTAGGACCTTGGTTCTTCCCGGTGGTCTTCTTTTTAGGTGGACGAGGAGCAGGAGTGGTGGCTTGTTCAAAAGTCTTTTGAGGATCAGCCAAAGGTGACCATGGAGCACGACGACGTGAGGTTATTGGAGTTGACTACTTGCATTTCCAGGGACCATCGGTTGAAAGTACCCAGTACTTGCACCTAAACCTCGTGGAGCATGAGATGTCATTCCTCAAAAGAACTGTTGATTCTAGAAATTAGGCAACAACATTTGCCGATTATTCATATAGTCATAGTCTTCACTGTACTTACCATAAAACTGAGGCCATGTTGAGTGTAAGGAGGCCTCATCATTCTTGGTCCATAGGGAGCAACCATTGGAGGATTATACCCCATGTGTGCTTTTGTCGAGTTGAATGGACAGCCACGAGCAGCATGACTTGGGTCTCCGCATACAAAACTCCCAATAGTATTTGCAGACCCACTTGGTTTCATGGTAGTAGATGGAACCACATTGTGAATTGGAATGACCTTTATCTCAGCAACAGGTTCTCCTTCCCCTTGATCAGCATCTTTCTTATTTCGCCTTTTGTTGTTGTTTTTCTTTTTAGCAATTGGACCATCACCTTTATTTCCTCCCAAGTTCACGGGTACATCAGCAACTGGTTCAGCTGCATGTGGATGAGATATCACAGTCTTCTCTGTAGCAACAAAATTTTCAGTCGAAAATTCATTCTTTTACTCTTTGCAGGTTTCTTGACAGATTTTGAGGTGCTCACGACATCTTGAGAGTTTGATGGTATGGTATTGCATGACTTGAACATTTTTATGGAAGACATCAGAGTGACTTTAGGTGGGATCATCATAGGTGCAGGAGTCGAAGAAATCACCTTACCATCAGTGATTGTGACAAAGTGTTGTGTGTTACCCGTAGGTTTACCATCAACCAAATTCAGTTTATTAAGTGCAAAAGAAACCAGTTCACTTGAAGGATCAGTATGGCCAGAATCTGAGTTAACAGTTTTAGATTTAGGCTTTAGCTTCTTAGTTGCTTTAGGTCTCTTTGAAACAGATTTTTCTTTAAACATTACTTGAGATTCACTAAAGACTGAAGATTGTGATTCGCTAAAAATTGATGATTGAGATGTTATCTCATTACTGGTTATTAATTTTAAAAACTCAGATTCTGCCTTCTGCCTGACCGTATCCTCAGATAGACCAGTATCGGCTGATTGAAATGAGTTGGATTCAAAATCATTTATTTTCAGTGCACTTTCAACAGATGGAAGACTCGAGCCACTTTCATAGCCAGACAATTTGTCTTCCATTTGCTGAATTTCTGACTAGATAGGAACTGACTCATTATTTAAGAACCTGATGTGGCTTCGAGAGTGTATTTTAGTAAGTTCAGGTATTGGAAACTAATTATGATTGAGAGGATGCTCAACAACAGCATCATCGATTTCCATGGTTAAACCCAAACCACTTTGAACACGTTTGAAAATATCCTTGGCCATATCACCTGCCAAGTTAGAGGGATTAAGTTTCAATAAGTCAATAATTTCCCGAGCTTGAACATAGTTCTTGCTCAGGGATGAGTAACGAGTCACTAAATCCTCTAACTGAGTACGAAGAGCCACTTCAGCATGTTTCATGACCTTAATATCATTCTGCAAGGACTTTATTTTGTCTAGGAAATCCAGTTTCTTAGCTTGCATAGACTTGACAAGACACTCATTCGCTATCGCCTTTTCAACTAACTCGTCTTTGTAAAGGCGATACCGAGCAATTTCCTCTACAAGGACTCTGAGCATAATTTGATTTTACCGTATTGGGAATGAGATCCTTCTGACGGTTAATTGAATTTTGATCAGCATCAGATCCAGCTTTGGAAGTATCATCAGCCGTGTTAGACACAAAAGCAGCATCTTCAGAGATTTTATCCACATCAGCCATAATAGCAAGGTCGGTGGGATAATGTAGATCAAAGAAGGAGTTTTCCTCAATCTTGGACTCATCAGATGAGTTCACCAATAGTGCATAATCAACATTAGCCGATGGTTGAGTCTGATTGGACCATATGTAGTTCGGATCACTCAGTGACACGAGTGCCTTTTCTGGGTTGTCAGCACGCTTACCATTGTTGGAATTGGAACCCTGGTGAGATGAGCTAGCAGGTTGTGATTTCTGGTATGAATAGTTGCCCTGATTTTGACTCGAATTATTGTTTCCCCCAGATGTCACAGGGATCTGTCTCAGCTTTGGATTCTTACACTCACGTGCAAAGTGACCCAAACCTTGACAGTTTTAGCACTATGCCTTGGATTTGTCAAAACCAATAGTAGCACTGGGTTGTGACTGGAACACTTTTCTCCCAGTTTTCTTGAAAAACTTTCTTGTACGGGCAACAATCATACCAAGTTGCCACTTGATATCCATTTCTTCAAGGTCATCAGCAGGAATTTGGTCTAAGGCTTCTTGGCACAAAGTCATACTTTCAATACTTCCTGACATATGGGATGCAAGGCATACCACAAGTGCATTACACAAATCTTAGTCTTTGTCAGTTAATCCAACAGTAGAAGGTCCAGATTGGTATGTAGCAGGTGACTAAATCACTGGTGAGACGGGCTATTGATCAACGAAGATAACTTAACAAACAGGTTGTTAAGCAGAAACTGGAGCAGATGCTTAAACAGAGGAACAAGACCCACCAGCAAAGTAAGGAAATTCCATGTCATTCTCATTTGGAGCAATGAAAGCAACATTTGGGGTAATCTGAGTGGAACTTTTATTTGTAACTTTCCCCATAAGTGAATTTCCATCTCTTTCAATAGTTGTAATTTCATATCCTCTGACTTTGTCAATGAGATCCATGTAGTCACTAGTGGCTAAATAACTGCTTTCAAGCAGGTAGATAACATATGGAGCAAAGTACTGAGGAAGTGACTTCAGAATCTTCTTAGATATGGCTGGCATCTCAGGTCGGATCTGGTTATTTTGCATCTCACAGATAAGTCTGCAGAATTTTGTCACATGAGTCTCAAATGAGTCTCCAACAGTGTGAGCAAAAGTGTTGAAATGGAGTTTGAGAGAGTCTAGTCTCCTCTCTTGGCTCTCAATGTTTCCCTCATACTTTTTCTCAAGTGCAACCCAGATTTCATGAGCAGAGGTTGCTTCAGTGAAGTGGAAGGCAATGTCATCAGACAGTGCCATTTTGATACACCCGAGAGCACGTTTGTCAACCTTCATTTGATTATGTTCAGCTAGTGAATAGTCCTCAACTTTCTTTATTACACGTCTCTGAGCGGGGTGTGGATCAGCACCAGCTACAGGTACATGATCCACATAGAACACCTTAGGACCACACTTCACAAATGTGACACTAAAATTTCTTTTTCCAGTAATCATAGTTGGCGGCCCCGAGTAGTTTTGGAGGCCTATTATGCCCTTGGAACATTTGGTTTCCAGAATTGAATTCAGACATGATGAAACAAGTTGTGTTTCTTCACAAAAATGCTTAATGGGTCAAACGGGTCGAGATCTCAGAAATTGCTTCAACGGATGCTAAGATTGAGGTTAATTGCTCAAAACCTACAAAACAAACATCATGAAGCTTATTTAGTTTGAATCAATCAAGCAATGATTTGAAATTTGAAATTTTAAAAATTTTCAAGACTTGGAAAATTTTCAGCCATGTTCTTGAGCATAATCACTAGATCAAAATCAAATTTCACGAAACCAAATTTTATTGCACCAACAGTTTAGGAATTTGCTTAGGAACACATTTGTTAACTACAACAAACTCCAAAAAATCACTTAATCTATGTGAAATCGGATCAAATAGTGATTTTTATGAAAAACTTCCAAGAACACAATTTTTGCTCTAAAATCTTCAATACTTGATGTTTTTGAATGATTCAAGTTGCAATCATCCCTAAATCACGAGTCTAATATGTATGCATATTCAATTTTGACTCAAAATCAGTGGAAAATAAACTTTAATTTTGAAAAGAAATGCACAGCACGTATGCATAGTGTTCGCGTAAATCTGAAAAACTCAAAAATTGACCCATTTATTGTGATTATTGATGAAATCTAAGCATTCCAACATATTCCTTGTAAAATTTCGTTGAAGATGGTTCAAGGAATCATACACACAAATAGATTTGATGACTTGAATGAGTGATTCTTCAAGTTATAGAGAAAAACCTCAAGAACATGAAGAACAATGGTTCGGATACCATTTGTCTGGACCGATTTGGAGCCTTTACCCATTCAATACACAGATTCCAGTGCGGAATTCATGAATCTGTGATCAAATCACATTGTTTGTGTGTTGGAATCCTTAGATTTGAAGTCTGAAACTCAAGAACACTAGGGTTTTACACACAGGTGCTCTCTCTCTTGAAAACAGCCATCCAAAAGCTTATTTTAGGTTATTCTCATGTTGTTATTTATACTGGAGAGAGAACCTGCCGTCATAGCACTGAAATCAAGAGAATGTTATTGAAGTTAGTGAAAATTATGCATCAGACTTACGAGATCGCCAAGAACAAATCCTGACATCGCCAAGGCCACTTGGTGAGGTCGCCAAGAATACTTGTCCAGATCGCCAAGTGTAAATCCAAGTCGCCAGGACTTCTTGGTGAGGTCGCCAAGTCTTTGGTGAGGTCGCCAAGCTTGGTGAGGTCGCCAAGCTTGGTGAGGTCACCAAGACCAAGTCCAAATCATCAAGTACACTCGTAAAACGTCAAGAATCATTATTGAACCATTAAAGGTTGTTATTATGAAGACACATTCAATTATTAATGTTAGCCAAGTAAATTGTCATGAAATGATTAAGAATATGGATCTAGACTTTCACATCACAATAGAAATGAATAAGGGAAATTATCTCAATTTCAATGATCAACAAAAGTTATGACATTACATATGGAATACAAAACATCAAATACTTGATTGATTAACATAAACATCAAGAGAATTTTCCAAGTACAAAATACAAGTAAAGTGAAAGATTTACAATTTGAGCAAAAATACTAAGGATGCTATGTTTGAGTTGCCACCAACCCTATAAAGATCTTACAAGCTTCAGAAAACTTGACGTTGTGATATCTTCTTCACTTAGCAATCTGTACAATTATAAATAAACTTGGCGTAAAACGTCTCTTTGAGACTCCAAGATATTGATTTTGAAAATTTGATTTTGAAAAATTTGATTTGTATCATGTGTCAATCAGATCGAAACCAAAACAAAAACAAAATCTTTTTGGCTTTTAGAAATTTTATATGAAAACAAACCTAAAAGCTTTTTGGGTTTTTAAATTTATGCTAAAACACACCGAAATTCTTTTTGAATTTTCTGAAATAAAATAAAATTGCAATATATAATAAAACTATATTTTTTATATGAGAAAGATCACTATCTGGGATCATATTGATCATAAAGCACTGAACTACACTTCAATTTCAGTTAATTGAAGCACACAAGTTATGTTGATTGCTGATATAATTTGTCCATCTTAAACTCAGGAAAAATAATACTCATAAAATCTGGATATGTTAAGGTATTGATTAGATTTGCTTTGACCAGTGTACCCCACACTATCAAACATATTCAGGCATTTTCGTTTTGTTATGTGATTACACTTGTGATTTTCACACAGTGATTGAATTCATGATATCGTCAACTGTGTTCCATGCAAAAAGAAATAAGAACGTTAAATCATCTACCTTAAGGTCGATCTTTCGATACGCAGATAAGGCCTCGGATATAACAAAAGAAGAAAGATAGAACAGGTTGAAATTGTATAATTCAGCAACAATCAGGTCGGTCTTGTGGAAACGCAGAAAAAGTCCGATTAATTACACGAAACACCAAAGAATATAAAGCAAAACCTCAAACGAACAAAAATCAAGCCGGCCTTGTGAGCACGCAGAGTAAGTCCAATCATTTGAGAAAATAAAGAAAATCAAACAAGTTCAAATTTTTGCAAAATGGACACATGTACATACAATGACTTCTCATTTTATTTTTCACACGTTTTTCTGTTTTTAGCATGAATTATGCATCAAGATGTTATCAACATGGTCAATCGTAATATTTAATGTATATCACATCCGAATACTTTCTGATTTGCCGAGCCTACCAACCACATCAAACAATGATCTTATGGCTTTTTCATCTACTCTATCCATGAGTCAGATACGTAAACCAATGTACCATCATTTCCCAATGATCAATTTCTCAAAATTTGATATATTTTGCATGTATTCACTTTCTCCACTTTATTGACATTCTTCTTTGCATAGAAAATCATCTCATTAATATCAGAATGAGTACGAATCTTTTCTGTATAAGCAGCTGATTGCTCATTCTCCGTTGATGACGAACCAAACACAAACTTTGAAAACGTAGGAACTTCATATTTCTTCTCATTCTTTTTACCAGCCTTCTTGTTTTTCTTCTTCTTCACGACTTTCTCTTCTTCGGAATTTGATGATCAAATCTTTGAATAATCACATTCTTCAACTTTTTCTATAACAACATTGATCGCTTCCTTGATAATGGTCGGGGGTGTCACTGTTTTGTCAATCATTCTTTAAAAAATTTCATCTTTTGCTAAGAAACTTGTGCAAGATTATGAATTGGTGACATTGTTCAAAAGATGATTTGCATCAATTACTGGAATCTTTAAATCCGAAATCTTTTGCTGTGCTTCAGCTAATTCCATTATTGTAGCTATTAAGCTCTTACCAACCTTGTTAGTTTCATATTTTTGCATCCGTAGATTATCAACCTCAGCAAACAACTTTTTCTTCTATTTATCTTCATTTCTTTTCTAAATTTCAAGATTCGCATTGAGCAATTTATTCACCCTTGCTAACTCCCTCTTTTCATCCAACAACTTTTCCATGTCAATCTGATATGCCTTTATTTTAGCAACATGTTCATCAGAGGTCTTATTAAGCAAATCAAGATTGATCTTGGATTTCTCAAATAGATTATTGAAATCATTTTCAACATCTTTTGCTTCAGCCTTCCATTTCTGAACTTCTTTAACTAACTCAGCATTTTCTGCAGACAATTTGTAAATTTTATGTTCGGATTCCAATGCGGAATTCATGAATCTGTGATCAAATCACATTGTTTATGTGTTGGAATCCTTAGATTTCAAGTCTGAAACTCAAGAACAGTAGGGTTTTACACACAAGTGCTCTCTCTCTTGAAAATAGTCGTCCAAAAGCTTATTTTAGGTTATTCTCATGTTGCTATTTGATGTGTCAATTTGGATATATAAAAATGTGGTCAAGTTTTAAAATGGTAAATACTGAGTGACCAAACCACACACTAGGGCAAGCGTACCCGTCGTATGCAATATAGTATCAATAAGTACCGAGTATCAATCCACGGACGCGTAATCAGACTCCCGATAATGTATCATAACTAATATTTAACCGATGCAATTGTAATGATTTAAGTAAAGTAAAGAAACAGAAAAACAAGTAACTGAAATAACTAAGGAATCAAAGCAACGAGATCTAAGGTGAAATTCAGAAGAGAAAAAAGGGTACTACCTAGTAAGGAATCCTCTGGGCCTAAAATTGACTTCTAAATTAACTAATCCATGCAACACTCCCCTCAAATGACAATTACCGGGATAACTAAGACTATAGACACATCCTCGCTATCTAGGCAATCCTGAAATGAAGTCCGGGAAGCGAACTTGATGATTGGAGCTAAAGAGTCAAACTGCTTAGGTCAAAGCAAATCAGACTCACACGAAACACAAACCACTCGAGAGGTCTCTCAATATGGATCCTATAACGTGGTAGAAATCTAAATTGGGGTCAATGGAACCTAGGCAATGCCTAACACGTACAAGCGGGTCAAAACCTTAAGTTCTCAAGTATTCTAACCTACCGACAATGTCAAACAACCACCTAGTGTGCTAAACAAATTGGTCAATTCAATTCAACACAAATACCATGCAAGATCAGCCTCAAATCATAATTGCAAGATCATGTAGAAGGTCTCCTATCATGTATTTGAACAAAGACTAATAAAAGTCAAAGCAAACAATGATCAAATCACTAATTAGGTTGAAGTTCTTCAATCCTACGCAATCTAACCACATCAAGCAATCACAACAGAGGATAAACATGCTAATATGATCATTTCATCAATCCAAATCAGATTTCATAGTCTTAACATCAATTCACATGGAAAAGTCAAAGTAAAAGTCAACAAAAACCCAAATTCAATCCATTACCAAGTAGTACTAAGAAATCTAGCCTAACATCATGAATCTAAACAGGAAACAACTCAAATCTGAGATAAACATGTCAAAACAATCAAGATTCAGGAAGAAATCTAAGAAGGATGATGAATCTCAAACCGAAATCTTCACTTTTCCAAGCTCCTTCTTCCAAAATCCTTGCTCCTTAGGCCTTGATCTCTTCAAAATCGTGCTTAGAACCCTCAAAATATATAGTCTGATCGAATTCGGAGAGTTCTTTTCAAGAAAAACGGCCTCCCCCTTTTTATAAGGGTTTATGAGGGTTTTTTAGTATCTGGTCGACGATGAGGACCGCGCGCAGTATCTGAAGCTGACCCATGCGGTCCTCATGCCATATCTGACAGATTCATGAGGACCTCAAGCACTGCTGTGAAGAAGATCCATGCGGTCCTCATGTCTGCAAAATCAGCAAAAATACTTGAAAAACTTCCATCTTCCAAATCCGCTCACCACCAAGCCTCCACTTCCTTGTTTCCAACCAAAATCAACAAACGACCCGATCAAAACCTGTTTTTTCATAAATTTCACAATTAAGCACCAAAATCCAATAAAACATAATCAAAGCTAGGTTAAAAATGCGGGAATTCGATAATATAAATATATCCAAAATGTAACGCATCACTATTTATACTGGAGAGAGCACCTGCCGTCATAGCACTGAAATCAAGTAATGTTATTGAAGTTAGTGAAAATTATGCATCAGACTGACGAGATCGCCAAGAACAAATCCTGATATCGCCAAGGGCACTTTGTGAGGTCGCCAACCTTGGTGACGTCACCAAGAATACTTATCCAGATCGCCAAGTGTAAATCCAAGTCGCCAGGACTTCTTGGTGAGCTCGCCAAGCTTGGTGAGGTCACCAAGATCAAGTCCAAATCATCAAGTACACTCGTAAAATATCAAGAATCATTATTGAACCATTAAAGTTTGTTATTATGAAGACACATTCAATTATTAACATTAGCCAAGTAAATTGTCATGAAATGACTCAAAATATGAATCCAGACTTTTACATCAAAATAGAAATGAACAAGGGCAATTATCTCAATTTCAATGATCAACACAGGTTATGACATTACATATGGAATACAAAACATCAAATCCTTGAATGATTAACATAAACATCAAGAGAATTGTCCAAGTACAAAATACAAGTAAAATGAAAGATTTACAATTTGAGCACAAATACTAAGGATGATATGTTTGAGTTGCCACCAACCCTATAAAGATCTTACAAGCTTTAGAAGACTTGACGTTGTGATATCTTCTTCACTTAGCAATCTGTACAATTATAAATAAACTTGACGCAAAACGTCTCTTTGAGACTCCAAGATATTGATTTTGAAAATTTGATCTGTATAATGTGTCAATCAGATCGAAACCAAAACAAAAACAATATCTTTTTGGCTTTTAGAAATTATATATGAGAACAAACCTAAAATCTTTTTGATTTTTCAAATTTATGCTAAAACACACCGAAAATCTTTTTGAATTTTCTTAAATAAAATGAAATTGCAATATATAATAAAACTATATTTTTTATATGATGAAAGATCACTATCTGGGATCATATTGATCATAACGCACTGAACTACACTTCAATTTCAGTTAATTGAAGCACACAAGTCATGTTGATTGCTGATATAATTTGTCCATCTTAAACTAAGGCAAAATCATACTCATAATATCTGGATAGGTTAAGGTATTGATTAGATTTGCTTTGACCAGTGTACCTCACACTATCAGACATATTCAGACATTTTCTTTTTGTTATGTGATTACATTTGTGATTATCACATAGTATTTGAATTCTTGATATCGTCAACTGTGTTCCATGCAAAAAGAAATAAGAACGTTAAATCATCTACCTTAAGGTCGATCTTTCGATATGCAGATAAGGCCTCAGATATAACAAAAGAAGAAAGATATAAAACAGGTTGAAATTGTATAATTCAGCAACAATCAGGTTGGTCTTGTGGAAACGTAGAGAAAGTCCGATTAATTACACGAAACACCAAAGAATATAAAGCAGAACCTCAAACGAACAACAATCAAGCCGACCTTGTGAGCACGCAGGGAAAGTCCGATCATTTGACAAAATAAAGAAAATCAAACAAGTTCAAATTTTTGCTAAATGAACACGTGTATACACAGTGACTTCTCATTTTATTTTTCACACATTTTTCTGTTTTTAGCATGAATTATGCTTCAAGATGTTATCCACATGGTGAAGCATAGTATTTAATGTATATCACATCTGAATACTTTCTGATTTGCCGAGCCTACCAACCACATCAAACAATGATCTTATGGCTTTTTCATAAACTCTATCCATGAGTCAAATACGTAAACTAATGTACCATCATTTCCCAATAATCATTCTCAAAATTTGATATATTTTGCATGTATTCACTTTCTGCACTTCATTGACATTCTTCTTTTCATAGAAAATCGTCTCATTAATATCAGAATGAGTACGAATCTTTTATGTAGAAGCTCATTCTCCGTTGATGACGAACCAGACACAAACTTTGAAAACGTAGGAACTTCAGATTTCTTCTCATTCTTTTTGCCAGCCTTCTTGTTTTTCTTCTTCTTCACAACTTTCTCTTCTTCTGAATTTGATGATAAAAACTTTGAATAATCACATTCTTCAACTTCTTCTTTCACAACATTGATCGCTTCCTTGATAATGGTCGGGGGTGTCACTGTATTGTCAAACATTCTTTTAAAATTTTCCTCATTTGCTAAGAAACTTGTGAAAGATTATGAATTGGTGACATTGTTCAAAATATGATTTGCATCAATTACTTGACTCTTCAAATCGAAAATATTTTGTTGTGCTTCAGCTAATTCCATTTTTGTAGCTATCAAGTTCTTACCAACCTTGTTAGTTTCATATTTTTGCATCCGTATATTATCAACCTCAGCAAACAACTTTTTTTTCTATTTATCTTCATTTCTTTTCTAAATTTCAAGATTCGCATTGAGCAATTTATTCACCCTTGCTAACTGAAAAAGCACGATATGATCTTACTACTGCATGATTCAGTAATCGGATAGCAACAAGATGTAAATAAAGCTTTGCTTTATTGATTCACTTAGAGAATACAATGTAAAGAGAGAAACATACTCAGTTTACACACAGTTAAGATATTGCAAATGACAGAACTGACTAACTCTCTCTAACACGAACTATTTATAGTCACTTAGTCATAAGCCAGCGGACCACCAGCAGACCATCTGGTCCGCCGTATCAACTGGTCCGGCGGATCATGTGATCCGGCCAGATGACTAACTGACTCACACAGAAGCTCTTGTCTAGATACAATACACGAGACACAACGTTAGCATAGGAATATGCTCTAACAAACTCCCCCTTAACGTGTAGTGTATCTATATTCTAACTAAACTTCAGTCTTCAATCTTCAACATTTCTGCGTCTGATCTTCAACTTGAAATCTTGTTAGAATTAGAGCTCGCATGGCTGGATCAATCTTGAAAAATCTTTGAACTTCAAGATCCACTTGTGAAAGATATAACATACTCCCCCTTTCACCATGCTTGAGTCTTGTCACACAGAAACCTGCAATTTCAGAAGACAGAAACGCGGTTTTCCTTTTCTTTTGAAAAGTAATTTAATCTTGGCGCAAAAATTCTCTTCGAGAATCCAAGATATAGTTTTGAAATTTTGAATTTTTGTATCAAGTATCGATCGGTCGAAAACAAATAAGAAACAAAATCTTTTTGGCTTTTTGAAACTTTATATCAAAACACACCTAAAATCTTTTTGATTTTTCAGATATGAAACATAAATGCAAAACAGAAATGAAATACTGAATCACACACTATTTTTGTCTTTTGCGAGAAAGATCACAACTTGGGATCATATTGGTCATGACATGCTGAACTACACTTCAATTTCAATTATTCCAGCACATAACTCATGTCGATTACTGGTATAATTTGTCCATTTTAAACTCAGGCACAATCATACTCATAATATCTGGATATGTTATTGAATTGATTAGACTTGCTTTGACCAGTGCACCCCACACTATCAGACATACTCAGATATGTTTTTGCTTTTTATATCACACTTTGTGATTTCATTTGTGATTTAATCACATAATGATTGTAATCATGATTTAGTCAACTGTGTTCCATGCAAAGAGAAATAAGAACGTTAAATCGTCTACCTTAAGGTCGATCTTTCGATACGCAGATAAGGCCTCGGATTTAACAAAATAAGAAAATAAAACAAGTTGAAATTGTATAACTCAACAACAATCAGGTCGGTACTCCCGTACACGCAGAGAAAGTCCGATGAGTTATACGAAACACCAAAGAATATAAAGCAGAACGTCAAACGAACAACGATCAGGTCGGTCTTTCGACACGCAGAGAAAGTCCGATCGTTTGACAAAATAAAGAAAATCAAACAAGTTTAAATCTTTGCAAAATGAACACATGTATACACAGTGACTTCTCATTTTCTTTCTCACATATATTTTCTTGATATATCATGAAATATGCATCAAGATGTTGTCCACTTGGTCAAGCATTAGTATTTAGTGTTTATCACATCTGAATACTTTCTGATTTAATGCCGAGCCTACCATGTACATCAAACAATGATCTTATGGCTTTTTCATCTATTTTATCCATGAGTCAGACATGTAAGCCAATGTACCATCATTTCCCAATCATGTCGGATACAATTTCTCATTTTTTAATGTTTTTGTATTTTTCTGTTTTTCGATGTTTTTGTATTTTCCAATTTCTCCCCCTTAAAATGAAAACTCTATTTTTGGATTTTCATTTTAACACAAACAAAAAAAAAAAGACGCTATTTTTGGCTTTTCAATTTTCTCCCCCTAACCTACATACAAAATGTAAAAGAAAGAAAATTGACCAATCGATACTGATACCTTTTCAGTTTAAGCTTTCAGAAAAATTCAGTGTAGAAATATGAAGCATTCAATTTAAGTTAAAAACACAGAATACTCCTCCATCAGCAACTTTGCAATCACCAACGGGTCTTCTAGGAATACCTGTACACTGGTTTAAAGGATTAGTACTCAAACGACCCGAAGCACACAGCTTCTGGTCGACCAGTGTCTTCCACAAAGTCAGTTGCAGCTTTGCTGACCACTTTAGGTCGCCACTGCATCTTTGCAGGTGCAGTTTTCACAGAAACATCATCCTGTGATGAATCACCAACACTAGACTCACTTTTGAAATGTTTTGATTTAAAATGTGATGTGGGTGAGTCATTAAAAATTCTGCCGGATTCATCAATTATCGTGGCAGTTTTTCCAGAAAATTTCCTTTTAACAGTGACAGGACAATTCTGTGCTATATGTCCCTTTTGGCGACATTGATAGCACAAACGATATGAACGTTTAAATTGTGACTTGTCCTGAACTGGATAACATTTATCAGAAAATTCAGACTCATCAGAAACATCATCAAAAACCTGAAATCGGTTAGAATGTACCCATTTCGAAATAGGACTCTGAGGTGTAGCATTAGAACCAGATGAAGAAGATTCGTTCGGTGAACTTACAGATGAACCTTTCTTCTTTTGCTTCCCTCCAAATCCTTTCTCCATTGTTGAAATGAATACTTGAGCTAGATGATATATTTGCTCCAGGCTTGTGTCCTTCTTTTCCTTCTTAACCGTCTTTGGCATGTTCTGCTGCTTTGGAACCTTCTTGCCTTTACTACCCAACCCAGATTGTTTGTAACCAGGCAATTTAGAAACATCTATTGTAGCCCCTGAAGAACCAGATTTAGCAGACTGTGTAAATTTAGCTTTAATGCCTTTCAAATTGTTTTCTTCAACCAACTTAGCATCCACTTCTGCTTCATTCAACTTCTTTTCATTCTTCTCAACTTTTTCGCCATCAAACATTTCTTTGTCAAACACACCACCTTCACTTGAAACAAATTTAACAAACAGAGGTGTATCAAAAGTTACAGAGGTAACCTTTTTGTTGCCAATTTTTGAATTCTTCGCCTCCAAATTCTCAGACACAAAATCAGAGTAATCTTGTTTTACCACTGGAGTGCTTAAATCAACAACAGACTCTGTTTGAATCACTGGATGAGGAATTTGATTAAAATCATCACCTCCAAATACCTTCCTGAAGTTATCGTCTTGACACAGATAACTTGTAAAAGAATGAGAATTCTTCAAGTTATGCAATTGACGATTGAGATCGAGAATTTCAACTTTCAAATCAGCTATGATCTTCTGAGCTTCAGCAAGAACTTTTTCAGATTGAACCAATTTCTCAGATGTGGTGTTGACTAATGATTTTTCTCGTCTCATCCCATCATGAGCAGCATGCACTTCTTTGGTAACTTTATCCACTCTTTCCTTATATATCTCAATATTCCTTGTTAATAAATTTTTATCTTTCTTCAAAGAAGTGATTGTATCTTGCAATTCAGACTGAACAATCTGATATTGAGTTCTATCAGCAGTAACTTCATCCAATGCCTTCTGAAGTTCATCATTCGATGTCTGAAGTACTTCAACCTTTTTGATAGATTTTTGAAATAACTGGTCAAAATCTTCACTAACATCTTGAACTTGAGACTTATATTCTGCAACCTCCTTGACCAGCTTTTCATTGACCGAAGTAAGCTTGACAATTTTTGACATGAACTCATCATTCTCGTGTTGAAGTTGTAACTTTTGTTGATCATTCTGTATACAGCTTTCTGACAATTGTTTCTGAACATTCGCTAATTCTGTCACCAACACACTCTTTTCCTTGAGTAACTCTGCATTTGTTTTGCAAACTTCATTAAATTCCTGACTTTTCTTGATGAAACTCTCCAATTCTTCATCCTTTCGTTTGATTTCAACAGATTGACACTCTATTTCCTTTATTAAACCTTTAATTTGACTATCCTTTTGTGAACAAAAGTCACACACGGATTCATAACCACCCATTTCGGAATCAGAATGACTTGAAGCAGATTTACTGGTCTCAGATGTATACCCACTCGATTCAACCTCAATATTTGCCATCAATGCATAACTGTCTTGAGAATGAACCACGAATGCAGATTCATCTGGAAAATCTTTAGCCCAATCATAACCTTCTTCAGTTTGAGATATCATAGCTTTTGCGTCAGGTTTATCAGATTTACTCTTATCAGATGATGATTGAGAACACTCACGAGCAAAATGTCCAACCTTGGAACAATTGTAACACTTTACATTAGATTTATCCAAACCCAATTTCCTATTTCCTGGAACAAAAGAATTCTTTCCATGTTTCTTGATAAATCGTCTTCCTTTTTCAACCATCATTGCAAATTGCCAATGCAAATCTAATTCACTTAACTGATCATCATCCAGCTGTTCTAACTCAGTTCCACTTAAACCAGCATCACTAACTTGACCAAAAATCGATCCAGACGATGAAGATATAAAAGCAGATAACAAAGCAGCTAGATCTTCGGTTGCTTGATTAGAAGTTGACTTACTTGATGATTTAGCAGGAATAGTAAAACTGCATCCTGAAGAATACCCACCATTATCTGATTTTCCAGCAAGAAATGCTGTTACTGGTGGATTACTGCTTGAAATAGAATTTGATTTGGCTTTAGCATGAGCAGTAGCAGAATTCTCTCCAAAATAAACTGCAGGATTTTGAACCGATGGAATTGCTGACTTCTTTACAAGTAATTCCATTTCTCGAGCTTGTAACTTGCTTAACAATTGATTGAAAGTCCAACTTGAATAATTTGGATCATTAGAAAGCATCATAACAAAATTCTCCCATGTTTCCGGTAAAGCTTCCAGAAATTTTTCCTTCAAGTCATCTTTTTCTTTCTGGACTCCTACAATATCGAGTTCATTAATCAGATGAGAAAATCTAGAAATCAAATCTGCAATACTCTCTTTTTCACAATGCTGGAAGTTATCAAACTCCTTTAACAAAACTTTCTTTCGACTCTTCTTATATTTCTCGTTTCCTGCACATCTATCCTTCAATGCATCCCATAAGGTTTTTGATGTTGTGCAGTTTTTGAATTGATGCAAAAGTTCTCTTGGTAATGCCATTGTGAGATTTGCATAAGTTTTCTTTTCTCTGGCATAAACTTTCCTTTGATCTTCATCAAGATCACTTCGTGGAATTGGCTCTCCATTTTTCTTAGGATATGTATAATCTTGTTCAATAGAAATCCACAAATCAATGTCAAGAGCATTAACAAATGATTCAAATCGTTGCTTCCAATTCTCATAATCCTCCAATCGAAGTAACTTAGGAACTTTCTGAGTTGTTCCTATCTCGTTATCATAGTTCAATATGGCTTGCATTGATGATTGAACAGCTGAAAAAGCGTGAAAATCGCTCATTTTGAAATTTCAATACCGAACGTGAAAATTTAAAAATGAAAAACGGGCATCTTCCAAGCGGATTTTGGGGGTCAAAACTTGACGGTACTGGCCATAGGCTGGTACACGTTCTAGATCTCTGAAAGACGAACGTTTTGGCTGGTATTGGGTTCCGTAACTCCAAACGGTTTGCAAGTTACGTCAGTTTTAGTGAAGATCACTATTCTGCCAGCGGATCAACACAAATTGGCGGATCAAAATACTACCAGCGGACCAGTTCCGGATCAAATTAACCAGGCGGATCAGATTCGTATTAGCGGACCAGATCCGGATCAGATTTCGTCCGGCGGATCAAATTTCGTACGGCGGATCAAAAACTGGTACGGCGGATCAAATCTGGTACGCTGTAACTGTCGCGGATCAGCTGATGAAGATTGCTGGGGCGGATCAAACGGCGGATCAATTGTTCGACCGGCGGACCAGTTGCAGAAAACACAAAACTCGACTGATTTTCACAGATTTCGACAATTGAAGCTAGATACTGGATCAGTATGATGCGAAAACACTCCAGGAACATCCAGAAATCATTTTTATCCTCGGAATCACTCAGAATTATGAAAAATTGATGAAAAATGTAGAAAACCCAAACTTTCTCTCTCTAGAACTTCGAAAACTTACCAAATCACAGCAGTAGAGCAACCTGGAATGCTCTGATACCACTTGAAAAAGCACGATATGATCTTACTACTGCATGATTCAGTAATCGGATAGCAACAAGATGTAAATAAAGCTTTGCTTTATTGATTCACTTAGAGAATACAATGTAAAGAGAGAAACATACTCAGTTTACACACAGTTAAGATATTGCAAATGACAGAACTGACTAACTCTCTCTAACACGAACTATTTATAGTCACTTAGTCATAAGCCAGCGGACCACCAGCAGACCATCTGGTCCGCCGTATCAACTGGTCCGGCGGATCATGTGATCCGGCCAGATGACTAACTGACTCACACAGAAGCTCTTGTCTAGATACAATACACGAGACACAACGTTAGCATAGGAATATGCTCTAACACTAACTCCCTCTTTTCATCCAACAACTTTTCCATTTCAATCTGATATGCCTGAATTTTAGCAACATGTTCATCAGATGTCTTATTAAGCAAATCAAGCTTGATCTTGGATTTCTCAAATAGATTATTGAAATCATTTTCAACATCTTTTGCTTCAGCCTTCTATTTCTGAACTTCTTTAACTAACTCAGCATTTTCTACAGGCAATTTGAAAATTTTCTGTTCGGATTCCATGTAATCTTGCTTAGATACCCATTCAATACACAAATTCCAGTGCGGAATTTATAAATCTGTGATCAAATCACATTGATTGTGTGTTGGAATCCTTAAATTTCAAGTCTGAAACTCAAGAACACTAGGGTT
>JBCNJP010000057.1:59132-143132 GCA_039602395.1 Deinandra increscens subsp. villosa | reverse complement strand
ATGTGGCTCTTCCGGTCCAAATAAGATTTCCGGTTGAAAGTTTTTAATTCCGGTTGAATTTCATATTTCCGCTTGAAGGTTGTTTTCCGGTTCAAATTTGGATTTTCGGTTGAAGTTGGATTTCCGCTTCAAGTTGAAACGGAACTATTATCTTCTCCGGTTGAAGTTGATATCCGGATAACGTTCAAACGGAATAGTTCATGTTGATCTGAAATAGTTCGAATCCATCTGAGTTCCTTCGGAGATAGGCTGAAAAGAATGATGGTTAATCTGGTCGTGATGAGTTCAAATGAAAGAAGTCACTTGGGGGACTAGCGATTGCTTTATCAGATGCAAATCTTGTTTTTGTCTTCATCCATTGACAAAAAAAAAAAACTGAATCTGCAAAACAGACCTGCAACTTTTAACAAAAGCAAAAGTGACCTGCAAGTTATTTTTGTCTACATTCATAACCCTAGTGACCCATCACTGTCGTCCTTTTTGCATACAGAATCTGATGTCAACCATGTTCACCATCTTCATACATGAAACCCAGAACTCATATCGAACCATGATCATCGTTTTCATTATCAACAAAACATGAACTCAAATCAGCCATTATTCGCCATCTTCATGAAACCCAGAAACATTATCGTCACTTTCATCAATTTTGTTACCGAAACCCTAATATCAACCCAGTCGGTCTTCAACAGTGACCTAGACCCAGATCCAGGTACCATCACCTTCTACCGTTTGCGACCCGAAACAATCAAGAGTGAGGAACAATCTGCAGTCTTGTAATCGTCCTCTTTTAGTTCTCGGATCCATGATCTCTCATAATCTTCATATATAAAACCTACAACTCACTTGACTTCTGTATTTTGCTCTTCCAATTTCTAAGAGAGAGAAACAAGTCATGAGTCTTGGGATGTGAAGAGAGAGGGTACATGGGGATGGACACATTCATGGATTAAGCAAAAGTGACTTTGTTAGTAAGTGGGAAACATGTGAAGATAAGGTTTGAAAAAAAGTGTGAAGATAAGTTTGCATTAGGTTTTACAAATTTGACAATGACTTCTCATTTGTTTGGTGACAATAATGTCTACCAGAGTCATATGTCAAAAATGATGCATCTTAAAATGGCATAAACAATTTTGAAAAATAGACTTTTGACACGAATTTGACAACATACACACATCATATATGAACATCCATGTCAATTTCCTAAAATGTGTGTCAAGAGTTTTTGGTGTATGACAGTTTTTTATGAATACTCAAAAGCATAAGAAATATAGGGTTTTGACTAATCAAGGAAGAAGAAATTCAAAAACCTTTGCAAAAATATGAACACAAAGTTGAGAATTCAACCATGAGGTTGCATTTTATCGACCATGGCTCTAGTGCCAATTGAAAAACCGAGGTGGTGGGCAAATACCTTGGTTGCGGAAGCGGGTCGAGACTTTGTGAACTTGTTTTTGTAGAACAAATGAACACTCGGACAAGAACATCGATAGTGTTTGAGATGTGATGATGAGCAAAGCTAGTAAATATAGATATGTGAAGAACAAGATAGATAGTAGATTATATTGATAACCAAATGATTTCATTTACCTACCCCACTCATACTCGGGTCTCATGAACAAGTGTGTGTTCATGAACCCTTCACTACTTCTAAAGAACCATGACTAACTATCTCTCATACACTCATGCAGTCCTCTATGGGATATGCCTCTATATATATTAACATATGACCTACCAAGGGCAATATAGTAAATACTAAACTAGTGACAATATTACAACAATAAATACTTTTCACTAAGGCCTTGAGTCATAAGTCTTGAATCGTCATGGTCTTCACCATTTTGCTCGTACGGTATTATGAATAATTCGTTGAGTATTTAGTAACATCTTCCAAAACTATTGATACCTGCAGACGGAAAGATGCTGGATCATATAATGTTTTGAAGATGTCAAGATTTCAATAAAACCCTAGTGACCGAACCCTGTCTGAACCTTGGCTGAACTGCAGGTTCGGACAAGCTGTAGATTTTAGACAGTCGGGGTCTATATATAGGTTGTTATGTTTGAAATTTTGTATCAAGTTTTCTTATGTGTGTGTTATCCAAAGTGTTTTTAGCTCGGAGTCTTATTTGTAATCCGATCTTGATTGAGAATAAGATTGAGCATTATTTACACATGTTTGTCATTGAATTGTTTACACAATGTCTACGAGTTGATCACGATTTACCCACTCACGCACTTTCAAGTGATCCACCCACTCATGACTTTCAACTGGTATCAGAGCTTTCTGGTGCTGCTCAGCTAGTTTTTGATTATTTGTGTTGATAAACAATTCGTTTCATCTCCTAAACGCTTGTTTCTGAAAATTTGATCATTTCACATCATGTTTCACGTTCAAAAACTGCTTTTCGCGTGTTTTTCGATCTATTGATCTTCTGTTGCTCGTGAGATTTAGTTTTCTGAGAGTTTGAGAGTTTCGGGAAAATTAGTTTGTCCGAACCTAAGGTTCATCTCAATAACTGCTCCGAATCTGAGGTTCTTCTCAGTAACCGCTCCGAATTTGTAGTTCGTCTGACATTCGTCTAAATTTATGTTCCTTTAAAGTTCGTATCACGTTCGGATAGAGTTCGGTTAGAGTTCAGAAGACGTTCGGAGAGAGTTCGGGTACTGTTCATCATTCTAGGTTTGGAAGGAGTTCGGGTACTTTGAGTTCAAAAGGAGTTTGGATAAGGTTTGGGTAGTCAGAGTTCGAAAAGAGTTCGGACATAGTTCGGATTGTGTAATTAGGTTCGGACTTGGTTCGGAAGAAGTTCGGACAACTTATTAGAGTGCGCTAAGACTTCGGATAAATAGTAAAATTCAAAATTTTAAAATGTCGGATTTACATGCATTTGTCGCAATTCAATCTCAAATACAGACATTGTTGAACTATGACAACGAAATTGGGACTAATCAGAAAGTTCCCAAGTTGTTCAAATTTGCGGATTATTATAACTGGAAGAAACGGTTTGAAGCTTATATCGGAACTACGGATTGTGATTTATGGATCGCCATGGATGCACCATATGTCTATCCAGTTGATAACAACAATGTACCTGTTATGCAAAGAAATTTGGATGTTACACAAAAGGCTGATTACACAAGAGAACAGAAAGCTTACGGAATTCTTACACAAGCTTTACTGAAGGAGCTTCTACATCAATTTAAAAGTTGCAAACTTTCTCATGATTTGTGGACTACTTTGAAAGAAAGATGTGAAGGCAATGATCAGTACAAGAAAAGTAAGAAGAAAGTTTTGAAAAAGGAGTTTGACAATTTCAAACACTTCGATGGAGAAGGTGTATCTGAGTTGATTTCGAGAAATTGTCATCTTTTTTCCGAAATGGATACCGTTCAAATAAAAAAGGACGGTGATGAATTAAAGGAAAAATTACTCGAGGGTCTTCCATCAAAGTGGGAACCTTATGTTTTAATGCTTACCAATGACAAGGATTACTCAACTTAAAATTTTGTGAAGTTGTTGGGAAAGCTACAAGCTAGGGATTTGGAGATGAAGAATGTTAACACTACTCCTACTGAGGTCCAAAACCCTGAAGTTTATTATGGTTCTAATGCTGCAACTATTTCAGGCAAATCTGAGAAAGCTACAAGTTCTGCTCCGGCGACTGCATTTGTGGCTGGAAATTTGTCTAAAAATGTGTCAAATTCGGGGAATGGAACAAATTCAGAAAATTATGAATATAACTATGGATCTTCAGGGTGTAATGTGTCAATCTCAGCAAGAAATATGATGAACAGAAGCAATATGGCTATGTCTTTTACCACAATGGAAGATTATATGGCCTTGGTATCTGCATTGGTGTCATCATATTATGGAGTTATTACAGGAAAAGTGAGCAATGCGGAATTGACCAAAGAAGACTACGACCAAGTTGATCCACATGATTTGGAGCTCATGGACATAAACGGGCAATTTGCTATGCTTGCTTGAAGGGTAAAGAAGTTTCTTAAGAAGACTGGCATAAAAGATCCTAATTCTGGTGGTCGCATCGGATTTGATAAATCCAAAGTGAGATGCTACAACTGTTCGAATTTTGGCCACTTCGCAAGAGAATGCTCTCAGCCCAAAAAGCAAGAATATCAAAAATTTGCTCTAAAGATAAGTGTTTCTGGAAACAACAATGCCACAAATTCAGGGAGTTCTTTAAACTCAAACCCTAAATCTGAAACTACAAAAGATTTAGTGTCTCAAGAAGACAAAACATATAATTGGGGAAATCAATTTGCTGGTTCATCTGCCTTAATTGTTAAACATGTACAGGATGAAGATGCCATGACTGAATCTACACTAGATGGCGATGAAGCAAATGATAAAGCAAATGATGAAGCAAATGATGAAGCAAATGTTGGAGCAAGTGTTGAAACAAATGTTGACACAAGTGCTGAAGCAAATGATACAAAATCAACTGATGATGTTCACTCAATTCTTAAAGAAAAGTTTGCATTCATGGCAAATACAATTTCTGAACTAGTTGAGTCTGATGAAATTCTATTGTTGAAAAAGAAGATTGAAATTTTAACTAAAGAAAAAGAATTTTTAGTTAAGGAATGTGAAGCTGCAAAAGCTGATGCATTGGATCCAGCAACTGACTTTGAGAATCTGTATCAGAAAAGTATTCCTTTAAAGCAAAAATATGAAAAGGCTCAACAAACTACTTTGGAAGTTGCTGACAAAATGATTTCTTTACAAAACGAAATGCAGAAGCTGTCAGATGAAAATAACAGTCTCAAGTTGGAAAATGGTGCCATGAAAAGAAATACTATCAAAGACTCGGTTGTTGCCTTGATGATCGACACTTCAAAGGTAGTTTCTTCTCCCATTTTGTGTAAGTCTTGTGATCTTTTGTATGTAGCAAGAGCTGATAAGGAAATTTACAAAACAAGGTGGGAAGGTACCATAAAGGAGCTAATGTCGGTACACGAGCAATTACGTCTTCAGAAGTATGAATTTTCAAAACAGTCTGAATTGCTCGTGTCCACACAAAAGGAACTGGCTAACAATCAAAAGGTTGTGTCTGATCTTAAAATTGGGATTTTTGAATTAAACAACAAAATTGACACTTTCCAAATTACATTATCATTTTCCAACTTTCTTTACAATACTAATAATGAAAATGTGTCTAGAAAGTTTAGTAAAGTTCCTACTCGTGATCATTACAAATGGTCCTTTGTCTGCTGAAGTTGATGAAAAGATGAAAGCTACATCTTACTCCACAAAGGTTTCGGTTCCATCTCATGATGAGAAATCTGATCAGAAATCAATTGATCAAAAGTCTGACAAAACTTCAACTGGAAAATGAGTTTTGGATTCCACCGTTGATGAACTGTTTTATAATGTTTCAGACTTTGACAAAATTGATGATCTTGTTTCTAAACCGAAATTGAAAATTCAAAGATCATTCTTCAAACAGTTTCTAAGCTAGATCATAATGAATTGATTTTAAATCATAAGTTTGCTACCATTAAATTTGAGCATCAGAAACTAAGTGAATATGAGCAAAAACAGATTGCGAGAAGTAAATCTGTGGGGGTATGAAATTAAAGAATGGTGGAGTTGGATTTGAACCCGAGTCTATAAAATCAAAATCTAAGGTTTTTGAACAAGGTTCATCTTCAAAAGTATCGCATCCTGAAAAGGCAAGGGTCGGTAATCCGACTCAAAATGCAAAGGTTGATAAAACAGAGAAATGGACAACTTATCGCCTGAAAGGTTCAGATGTTATGTATAACGATAAGGAC
This sequence comes from Deinandra increscens subsp. villosa, assembly GCA_039602395.1. Classification (NCBI taxonomy): domain Eukaryota; kingdom Viridiplantae; phylum Streptophyta; class Magnoliopsida; order Asterales; family Asteraceae; genus Deinandra; species Deinandra increscens. Next base: position 137,333 of record JBCNJP010000057.1, on the reverse strand, counting down.
TTCTCGTTAAAAATGGTCAATCCGGATTTGATTGATAAGGTTTTTATGGGAGGTTATCGTCGAAAATATGACCCGAATATGAAAAGTGCGCCCATTAGGAGGGGAGGTGGTAAAGTTATAATACCAAAGGACACACTTGATTTGGAACATTCAGATCATAATTCTGATTCAGGGTTGGTAAAAAGATTGCAAAAATCTGTGAAAAAGACACCAATTTCTTTCCAACCACCAAAGGTTCATCAAAAACAATTTTTTCATGAACCAGTCAAACCAAATTTCAGAAAACCAAAACCAAATTCATTTTCTAAGAAATCTTAATTCTATCATGATGACGGTTTTTTATGAAATTTTTGGCTATGGGCCGAATCAACCAGTCTATGGAAGGGGTCCAAGATGGGTTGATCATGGGTATAGAAATGATGTTGGTCCAGGTTATGGTGGTAGTAGGGGAAAATTTCAGAATTATGATCACCAATACTATCCTGGAAATCCACAATTTTGTGATCAATATTTTCATGCTGGTGATTTTCCAGATAATTTGAATGGTTATGACTCTGGGTTTTATGATGATTTCAGTGATCATCGTGTTTTTAACCAAAAAGTTTTAGAATCAAAGAAACAAAAACCAATCATTGAAACCATGATGGATGATGACACGGTCAAAGAGTTTGTCATTGAAAAACGCAAATGCTTTAAGTGCAAAAAGCGTGATCATACATACTGAAATTGTCCTTTAAAGAAGGACAAAGCTGATAAAACTGAAGTTGAAAATTCTGATGATGCTTCTGAGGGTTATCAAACAGAGACACCTTCTCTGGTGTTTCACAAAAGAAAGTTAGATTTATGGATTACAAAGGCAGAGCTCATTTTTATGATGAATCATCTGAATTTCACAAACATCAAAATGATAAGAGATTAGATGGTGGTTTTGATAATGCCAAATCATTTTTAAAGAATTCTGAATCTGGATCCACAAGTAATTCAAATGACAAGTGGAAACCTAAGGGTTCATCTACAGCTGGAAATGATTTTGTTGAAGATGACGGTCGACCCAAAGCTTCGAGCTTGGGTTCGTCCCGAAACTAATCAATTTGTTAATTTATGCAGGGATCTTCATGACAACCTATGAATAATATATGGGTTGTTGATAGCGGAGCATCCAGGCATATGACCGGTGACATCGCCCTACTTCATGATGTTAAACCTTTCGATAGAGGAAAAGTCACTTTTGCTGGAAATAAAGGCGGTCAGATTACTGGAATTGGTAAACTGAGTAATGGTGCTATCACATTCGACCGAGTGGAATATGTAAAAGAATTGGAATATGGTTTTCAACATGTCAAAGTTTTTCAATGGTTGTGATTCGCATCGGTCGAAATCAGGTAAACCATTTCATACATGGAAACAGAAAATGGCAACCTCTACAGGTTACGATCATGTTGAAGATACGGGACGACCCAAGCCGGTTTGGGTTCCCGTATTTAACTAAAAATTGTTTGAGGTTGTGTGCAGGTACTTCAAGAAGACCTATTAGTGATTGCAAAGTTGCTGATAGTGGAGTATTTTGCTTAAGTTAGCGCTTCACAGAGTTGATATTTCACAAACAATTTTCAGAAAAATGATATAAGATTCCAGATGATTGCATTGTGATGCGAGCACCACGTTTCTCAAATCTTTATGTTCTTGATATGAATTCTGCAAGATCAAATGTTGTGGGTCAGTGATTCCTTTCAAAGGCTTCTAAGAAAGAATATGTTCGTTGGCATCGACGCATGGATCACATCCATTACCGAAAGATGAATGAATTAGTACGTTGTGTTCAATGATGTGTGCGTTAGCAGCAAGAAAGGGAAGCAGATAAGAAAATCTCATCCACTGAAGAAGTACCATTCAATTTATGTTCCATTGGAATTGCTTCACATGGACTTATTTGGTCCTGTAAATCGCAAAAGCATTTCCAGACATTGGTACTGTCTTGTTGTAACTGATGAATTTTCAAGATTTTCATGGGTAGATTTTCTTGTCACAAAGGATGAAACTTCAAGAATCCTTGTCAACTTGATCAATATACTTAAGTCATTTTACAAGTTGAAGATTAAAAGGATTCGGAGTGACAACGACACGGAGTTTAAAAATAGCGTCATGAGAGTGTTTTGTTTGCAAAAAAGGAATCGTACATGAATTTAGCACTCCTTACACACCTCAGCAAAATGGCGTTGCAGAAAGGAAGAATAGAACAATTATCGAGACAGCTCGCATGATGTTGGGTTATGCACAACTTCTAGTGAATTTATGGACAGAAGCTGTCAACACGGCTTGTTATGTGCTCAACCGAGTGCTTACGGTTAAAAGGCTTGGGAAGACTTGTTACGAGTTACTCAAGAATCATAAGCCAAAACTCAATTACTTGGAACCTTTTGGGTGTCCCCGTACTGTGTTAAAGTCTGCTGGTAAATTTGAAGACAAAGTTTCGAAGGATTATTTGTCGGCTATTCAAACAAAAAGAAACGAGTGTTCAACAAACAGACTGGTAGAGTGGAAGAACATTTTCATGTTGATTTCCAATCATATTCTTTGCCACCCAAAGGCGTTGGACCGGATTGGATGTTTGATTACAAGGCTATTTTTGAATCACTTTAATCAACGCCCGATATATCCAATGATCATCTTACTCATGCTTATATCATTTTACAAGATGATGCTCCGATTATGCATATTGAGACTCCGTCTACTCCGAACATGCCTATTGTTGAAGATTATCTGACAGAAACAACAACTGACACCACAATTATTGCTGATGATATGTCTTCTAATGATGATAATGAGTTTCACGAAGCTGTTTCTGACCAGGTTGAGATTCATGTATAACAAGTTGAACCACAAGTTGAAGCTACCACAAGTGGTACTAGTGAGGTTGCGGTAGATAATGTCCAACCTGTTTCACAATCTGACACTAAGTCAACTGAAAATGTGGTCGTTAAGGAAGATCATGTTCCTGACTTAGCAGAAATGGTCATTGTTCATGTTCATCAGACGCTCCGGATAAACACATATCATCCACAAGATAATATTATCGGTGATTTAAGTGAAGGAGTGAGAACAAGACATCAAATTGAGAATAGTGCTCTTCTTACAATCAGGGAATCTGGTATTCAAGATGAGGTGTTTCATTCATGTTTCATATCCCAGATCGAGCCAACTGACGTTAAACAAGCTTTACAAGATGGTTCGTGGGTGGAGGCAATGCAAGAAGGGTTATTACAATTTCAGAAACTTGGAGTGTGGCACCTGGTTGATTTACCTGGTAACAGTAAAGAACCGTGTGGAACTCGTTGGGTATACAAGTTCAAATGGGACGATCGAGGAGTTATAGTGTGAAACAAAGCCCGTTTGGTTGTTCAAGGGTTTTCTCAAGAGGAAGGTATCGACTTTAACGAAGTGTACGCGCCTGATGCAAGGATTGATGCAACTAGAATCTTCTTGGCTTATGCGGCACATTGTGGTTTTAAAGTCTTCCAGATTGATGTAAATAGTGCATTTTTGTATAGCAAAGTGAAGTAAGAAGTCTATGTAAAACAACCTCCGGGATTCTACGATCCTGATTATTCGGAGAAGGTTTATAAGCTGGGTAAAGCACTTTATGGTCTTCACCAGGCTCCTCAAGCTTAGTATGAGACCCTGTCCACTTATTTACTGGAGAACGGGTTTAAGCGTGGGTTGGTAGACTGCACTTTGTTCTGTCGGAAAACGGGGTAGGATCTACTCTTGGTACAAATATACGTTGATGAAATTATTTTTGGGAACTCAAATGAACAACTCTCCAAGGATTTTGAGAAGTTAATGCAAACTAGGTTTGAGATGAGTTCTATGGGTGAAATGTCTTTCTTTCTGGGCTTACAAGTTTAACAATCTAACAAGGGCATCTTCATACATCAAACAAAGTATGTGATGGATGTTCTAAGCCGATTTAAGATTGAAGACGTTCGTGTTCAGGGAACTCCGATTCAGCTGTCACATGGCCTATATCCGGACGAAGATTGTGAAGACGTTGAAGCCACTCTCTATAGGGCAATGATAGGTTCACTGATGTATTTAACAGCTACCAGACTTGACATTATGTTTGTTGTTTGTTTGTGTGCAAGGTACCAAGCAGCTCCAAAGATTTCTCATTCGAATGCAGTTAGAAGAATTCTAGCTTATTTGAAGGGTAAAATGGATCTCGGGATCTGTTACCCTCATGATGATAAGTTCGACTTATCTGCGTATTCAGATTCTGACTATGGTGGTTGCAAGATTAGTTATAAATCAACCACGACCGGGTGTCAATTCTTAGGCGATAGGTTGGTGTCGTGGCAGTGTAAGAAACATGCATCCGTTGCAACATCCACGGCAAAAGTTGAATACATTGCGGCTGCAAGTTTCTGCTCACAGGTTTTATGGATTCAACAGCAAATGGGGATTATGGTTTGCAGTTTCTTACTACCCGTATACATATAGATAATTATGCTGCTATATGTATCACTAAGAACCCCATGCATCACTCTCAAACTAAACATATAGACATTCGCTATCACTTCATTCGTGATTGTTATGAGAAACACTTGATTGATTTGCAAAAGATCCACACTGATTTTCAAAAAGCGGACCTTTTTACTAATGCGTTTGACAAAATCTGCTTTTGATATCTTTTGCAAATCAACGGCATACAAAAATTTCCTGCTTAGTAATTGTCAGTTGACCAATTTTTTCTACCTTTTATTGCAGTTTTATTTTAGTTAGTTTTTTTTCTATTTCTTACAAAAATTCAAAAATAGCGTTTTGTATTTTGGGGGAGAAAAGCATAAAAAAAATTGAAAAATGCAAAAAGCATAAAAATTTGAAATTTGCAAAATGAGAAATTGATCCGACCAAGCGAGAAATGATATTACATCAGCGTATGTTATCAACCATGGATAAAGTATAAATAAAGGTTGTAGGTGCTTGTTTTTGCTAGTTGAATGTGTAAAGGAAAATCTGATATATGCTAGTATGATATAAACTTAAAATTTCTGCTTGATAATTGTGAGGCACATCATGATGGATGCTTTGTAATTTTGGCAAATAAAAAAGGAAAATTGGATTTAAATAATCATAAGTTTTGAGGGTTTGCCGATATTAATCTCACTTTTAATAATAACTCCCAATGGTCCTAACTATTAGCCTATTTATTTCTAATGGTCCCGCCGTTAAAAAACTTAACACCGTTAAGTTCATTGCTGATGTGGCACATGAGTTGGATATTTATTTAACTTTACCTTTCTAACCCATTGCCACATCACCATCATCTTCTTCACATAATTTTCACCCTACCACCACCTCAAACCCTTTGCCACCGTTGAACTAAAGAGCGCCGACGAGCCTGAGTATGATACACATCCGTATCAAATGAAAAAGAAATTAAGAAGAACATAAGGAAGAAAGGATTAAAAGAAAAAAAGAGAGAGAGGTGAAGGTTCCCCATCGTTCTCCGGCCAACGGTGCGGTCCTCCGGTGACCTTCACCATCCGACCCCCATCGACTAGTCCGGCGACATAGTCGTGTTTCTTCTTTCTCCCTCTGTTTTCTGGTTGCGACAGCCTCACAGAGGGGCTGTGACGACTCAAGCAGTGGTGGTGGTTCCCGATTCAGGCGGCGGCGCTGCTATTTCTCCCCTTCTCGGTGGTGGTAGCGATGAGTATAAGGGCTGGAACCGCTGATCGGAGGCGGTGACTGATAAACCAACCATCATCGCGATTCCAGCGAGTCTATTCACCGGAGATAACATTGGCGGCGGCGAGTGGTGGTGGCTCATGGCACAGTCTCGACTCCGGTGACCTTCCTCGGTTGCGATTCGCGCAGCTTCAGTTTCTCTTTAGTAAGTATGAATTCTCATTGATGAATTTTTGTTCCCATTCAGCAGGTTGCGTTTCTAGTGGCTTTAATTTTTATCTTAGTATTTTTATTTCCTCAACAGTTAGATGAATTTTCGATGATCTCCATGGTTGATAAATTTGAAGAGGGTAGAGGTTTCTGTTAGTGAATTTTCAATTCTACATAATGAATTTTTATGGGTGATTCTTCTATTCCTCTGGACACACACAGACCAAGACAAAGGAGAGTGTTTGGCTTCATTAATATGATGTAGCAAAGAAGGGTAGTGTTTGGTTGGGTTAATATGATGTGGCAGTGATTAAAAAATAAAAAGAAATAAATAAATATAAATACCCAACTCAGGTGCCACATCAGCTATGAACTTAACGGTGTTAAGTTTTTTAACGGCATGACCATTAGAAATAAATAGGTTAAAAGTTGGGACCATTGAGAGTTATTATTAAAAGTGGGATTACTGTTGGCCAACCCTCAAAACTTGGGATTATTTAAATCCAATTTTCCAATAAAAAAATGAAGATAGCAAAATAGAATAAGAGTTGTTCTGGTGTATGCATTCTTTCATTTTGCAAAAATTTCAACTTGTTTGATTTTCTTTATTATGTCAAACGATCGGCCTTTCTCTGCATATCGAAAGATCAACCTGATTGCTGTTCATTTGACGTTCTGCTGTATTTTCTTTGGTGTTTCGTATAATCCATCGGACTTTTTTTGCGTGTACGTGAGTACCGACCTGATTTTTATTGGATTATACAACTTCTGCTTTATTTTTTATTTCTTATTTTCCTAAACAATCAGACTTTCTCTGCGTGCCTACCAGCCGACCTGGTTGTTGTATGTTTAGGGTTTGCTTTATTTTTGCATGAAACACCATGGACGATAAATCTCTGTTGAAATTATAATTCTGTGAAAAATACAAATATAGAATCAAGTCATGTTGTCAGTATTCCGGATTGTGCGGGCCATCATATTTTAAATGCTTGTTAAATCATATCTTAACATATCAGAAAGCTATAAAAATTGATCTTCCTTAACTGAAATAAACTGAAAAGTTGTATTCTCTGCCTACCTGACATGCAAGCTGATTAAAATTGAAATTGAAGTGTGTCTGCTACATATTGTCTAATATGATCTCGTGTCTGGATCTTTCTCGCAAAAATTGAAGTTATTATGCTTTTCAGTTATGTTATTTCATTTCTATTTGGTTATTTGTTTTTGAATATCTGAAAATTTTAAAAAGATTTTCGGTGTGTTTGAAAATATTATAAAAGTCAAAAAGATTTTGTTTCTATTTTATTTTTGATCACCCGATAATGAAAAACCAAAATTATGCCGGATACAACCAAATGGACTTGAAATCATAAAGTTCATCATTGAATTGAACAAAGTTTGTTACAAAATTGACAAAATTTAAAACTTTTGGGGTTTAATTTGAAGATTCTTCAAAATTCAGGGGTAAATTTGAAAATTTTGAAAAATGTCCAAACTCTAAGTTCGGACATCCGAACTTTAGGTTCGGATCGTCCGAAGTCCAAGTTCGGACAGAGTTCGGATGAGCCGAAGATGGAGTTCGGAAAGGGTTTGGAGAGATTCTCCAACCGAACCTAGGGATCAGATAGAGTTTGGACAACCGAACCTCTCAGGCTATAAATAGCCAAACCTGAAGTTCGGACACTCACTGTTTTTCATTCACACGAATTCTTACCGAACCTCTGCTCAAATTTTCAATTTCTGATTTACTGCTTGTTTGCGTGTTCTAAGACCGGATCGAGGTAGGAATTGGAATTCCGAGTGCAAGGGTGTGTTTGGTCGTTGTTTTTTGTCAATTTTTGTGACATTTTTTGTCGAAAACCGTGTCACGTTTAAGAGGGTTCATAGATTTACAAGTTAACCTACTAAAACCTGATTTCAGTGGATAAAAATTGATTCTATGGATTCGTCATTGAAAACCGCACACAGGGTTCAAATTTTATGGTCTGATTTGGTCTGATTCAAATTTTAGAGAGTTTGAATCTCTCGGTGTTCGTCAGTTGCCGAACCTGATATTCATCAGCAGAACCTAGAGTTCGGACCAAGTTCGTCTGGAGTTCGGACGTTCACCAAAAGGGTTCGGACGTTGACCGAAGGTCAACATTGACCTTTAACCAGGTAGAGTTCGGATGAGGTTCGGACACTGAAATCAGTTCGGACCAAGTTCGGATGAGGTTCGGACAAAGTTCAGCGAATGTAAATTTTTTGAACAAAAAGTCGCTTGTTTATGCAAATGACAAAGAACTGATGAAATTGGTGAACATTTATGTTAATCACATTGAATTTAACGAACTTATTTATTTTATGTGTTTTCAGATATGGCGAACGATTTAAAAATTGGTGATAAACATAATATTTGTGTAGATACAAGATATGTGCGTCGTGTGAAGTATCAAGTCAAGACAAAGACCAAGATCAAGACAAGATAGTTGATAGCCGAACATGGTCCGAACCTGAGGTTCGGATAGGATGACTTCAGGTTTGCCTGAAGTTCGGTAGGTCGCTATAAATAGGTGTTGTGTCTTTATAATCCAGGACTGAGCGTGTGCGAACAAGTGTTAAGTGTGTGTTTTCTATGGTGTTTATGTGTCTCAGTTTCTCTGTGTTTACTGGTTGTAATTGTTCACTTTGATCAATAAAACAATCGGTTAATTACTTGTTTTGTATCCGAATTAGCAAGATTAAGTAGACGATTCGATGCTCACGCAATTTCAAGTGGTATCAGAGCTATCTAGTTCATTCTACTGATCTGTGGTTACTTTTTCGGATTTTTTAAACAAAGTGTGTGGTTTTTGAGTGTTTTTACGAGTGTTTGATCATTTTGATCGAGTATTTTGTGAAAATTGAGCTCCTAAATCATTCCTTATCACATTTTCTGATCAAATGTTGCAAATCTCGTCAAATTCTATCCAAATTCAAATTTTTGAGCGAAAAATGGTGAGGTTCGGCATAACTGCTCCGACCTCCAAGTTCGGCTAGAGTTTGTTTGTCTGAAAGTAGAGTTCGGAAAGAGTTTGGTAAGTTCGGATATTATTCTGGTTTGGTTGAGGTTCGTTCAAGGTTCGGAAAAAGTCAGGTTCGGAAGAGGTTTGGAAAAGGTTCGGAAAGGGTTTGGAGAGAGTTCGGTTAACGTTCGGCATTGTTAGGTTCGGAAGGGGTTTGGACAGAGTTCGGTTCACAGACAAAGGTTCGGTTCAGGTTCGGACATTCAGAATTAAATTTTTCAAGATGTCGGAATTTCAAGATTTTGCCGCCATGCAAAACGCAATACAAACAATGTTGAATTTTGACAACGAAATTGGAATAAGCCAGAAAGTTCCCAAATTGTTGAAATTAGAAGATTATCAAAATTGGAAGCAATGATTTTCTACTTACATAAGCACGAATGATATCGATTTGTGGATTCCAATTAAGAAGCTTTACCAACACCCAACTGATCAAGGAGATTTTAAAGAAGTTCATACCTTCGACATTGCTGAAAGAAAATCATATGAGCTTAAACAAAAAGTGTTTGGTTATCTTACGATGGCATTGCCCACTAAGTTGTTACATCAATTTAGTACGTGCAAGAAATCAAAACAATTGTGGGATGCTTTATCAGCAAGGTGTTAGGGGAATGATCAATACAAGAAAAGTTGGAAGAAGGTGTTGAGTAAGGAGTTTGATCATTTTCAGCATTACGAGAATGAAAACATCACGATTCTTATCTCAAGATTAGCACATCTTATAAGTGAAATGAAGATTGTGGGGATTGAGAAAACTGATGAAGAGTTAAAAGAAAAGATTATGGAGGCATTACTAGAAAAATGGGAAAATTATGCGTTGCTACTTACACATTTTAAAGAATTTCCCACATTGACATTTCATGATCTAACTGGTAAACTTCATGCTTGTGAGATGGAAATGATGAATTCCAACAAATCCAAAGCAAATCTGCAAAATCCAGAGTCGTATCATGGTGAGAATGCTGCTAGCATGACAGCTAAGGCTAAACCAAGTCTGAGTTCTGCACCACCTACTGTGTTCATTGGAAATATTTCTAGTAAGTCTGATAATAATTCATCACGGGGTTGTAGCTTTACAATTCCATAATCAACAAATCAGAATGGTTTTTCTGCGGATACAACAGATAATTGTACTAAAATGATTGCTACTTTGATCTCATCATCTTTTGGTTTGGTTATCAAGAATGTTGCTGATGCAAAAAAAAAAAAAAAACAAGGGATGAAATTGATGATGATCAATTAAATGAATTGGATTTATCTTGGCAGTATGCTATGTTGGGTCAAAGATCAAAGAGGTTTTTCAAGAAGAATGGAAGAATTACATCTGATTTTAATGGAAGATTGGGTTTTGACAAGTCAAAGTTGAAATGCTACAAATGTTCAAAGCTTGGACATTTTGCTAAAGAATGTCAACAAGCACATGTTAGCAAACCTGGTTTCACATCAAATACAGGTTCTCAACTATCTTCAAGCAATTCAACCAAGATAGCTTTAACGGTTCAGAATGATGGGGTGTATGATTGGGGCAAATAGTTTGATACATCTACCTTGATTGTTATACATGAGCAAGATGACTATTATTCTGATTCTAGTTCTTATGAAGCCGCTGAAAATGAAAATTTTGAATCAAAAATTGAAAGTTTGATGAAAGAAAATGAAGCTTTGGTGGATGAAGTCAAAAAGCTTACTGATGAGCTTAAGTTGGTAAAAGAAGATTTGGAAGTTTCTAAGAGGCATGAGCAGGAAGTTGAATTGAAAAAATGATTCTATAATAAAGGAAGTGAATATGCTTAACGAATTTCTTTATTCAGTCGAAGAAGATGTAAAGATGCTTGAAGTAAAAAATGAGATGTTAGTGAAAGAAAAAGATGAATTGTTGAAAGAAGTCAAGAAATGGAAGGAAGAAGCAGAAGATGCTGCGAATGATTTCCAAAATCTGTTTGATAAATCAAAATTCAAACTTGATTTGCTCACAAAGGATCTTGAATACTATGCTACAAAAATTGAAGCTTATCAAGTTGATATGGAGAAGTTGTTGGATGAAAAGCGTGAGTTGGTAAGTGTGAATAAAGTTCAAGCTGCAAATTTGGAAATTCAAAAGCTTAATGAGATAAAGTGCGAAAGAAGTTGTTTGAAGGGATGGAAATCTTAGAATGCAGAAATTTGAAACACATAAAGTTGCAAAGAGATTGATTGCTACTGAAAAGGAGTTAGCTGAAGCTCAACAACAAATTTCTGATTTAAAAATTCAAGTCATTGATGCAAATCGATTGCTGAATAATGTCTAAAATTCACAATTGTTCACAAGTTTCTTAGCAAATGATGCAAATTTTGAAAATATGTTTGATAAGACTGCATCACCTCCTGCTAATATCAAAGAAGCTTTCAAAGAAGTGAAAGATAAGGTTGAAGACTATGACTATTCAAAGTTTTCATCATCAGTTTCTGAAGAAGAGAAAATTGTGAAGAAGAAGAAAAACAAGAAAGCCAAAAAGAAGAAAGGAAAGAAATATAAATTTCCTCCTGCTCCACAATTTGTGTCTGGTTCATCATCAACTGATAATGCAAAACAGCTATTTCAAGTGAGAAAATTCGTTCTTAACCGGACGTTGATGAGATAATTTTCTATGAGCAAAATAATGTGAATGAAGTCAAAGCTGAATTTTCAAGGTTGGCAAAGGATGGCCATAAGGATTCAAATTCGGAGGAAAGTTTCTGGAAAATGTGTTGGTTTGGGAATTCAACAATAAGTTGATTCCAATGATAGTTTTCAAGGTTCAACTTCACAAAATCTGAAGAAGCTTAAGATGAAGCAAGAGAAGAAGGAAATGTTCAAGCCTGAGAAGATCTAACCTGAGAGGTTTTACAAACACAAAGGTTCAGATCAATTATTTTCTTTTCAAGAGTATCCTCTTCATTGCATCGATGCAAGAAAAATTTCTTAAGTTTTTGTCAAGGATGTTGCATCATCAACCATGAAGAATTAAAATGCAAGATTTTCTTCTGATGGTTCTTATTCTCGGAGCTCAACATCAAAATGGGTTCATGATCACAGGCATCAGGTATATGATTCTACTTTTGATCAATTTAGAGGTATTCATGTTTGTAATTCTATGAAGGCACCCAAAAAGTGGGACAAATCACAACGCATTTGTTATATTTGCCGCCAAATAAGGCATATGGAAAAAGATTGTCCACTTTCTGCTAAATCAAACCAAAGGTCTCAACAGATACCAATTTTTGGTAAACCTGCTAAACCAAAGTTCTTTGGTGAACAAGGCAGAGTTTTTGATGAATGTGAACCTACATTCTTTCTAAAACAAAGACGTTTTGTTCCTATGTTTCAAAAGGTTTAAAATGTAGGTTCTTCATCACAGATACATGTGATTAATTCATCAAAAACTGAGTTACCAAAATAACAATCAATCTGGCAACCAAAGGTGGTTTCAAAGCAAAACCAGGACACTGGTCGACCAAAAGCTGTCACTTCGGGTCAAGTTAAAAACTAATGAGTTTGACCAGTGTGCAGGTACTTCTAGAAGACCTATCGACGACTGTTAAGTTGTTGATTGAGGTGTATTCTGCTTAACTTAAATTTCATGAAATATATTTTTCTAACATGCAAGTTTTCTGAAACTTTAAAATGCTAGGTATCCGTGTTGGTTAATCAATTTTCTTTCTTTATGTTTCGTTTGATAAAAATCAAAAATAGAGTCTTGTTTTAGTAAAATGAAAATCTAACATAGAGTTTTCATTTTAAGGGGGAGAATTGCATGTAAGGGGGAGAAATTGTGAAAGTGCATGTATGTCATGGGAAGAAGGTGAATGCATGCAAAATATATAAAGAAGGTGAATACATGCAAAATATATAAAGAAGATGAATACATGCACATTATATAAAATTGTGAGAAATTCATCATTGGGAAATGATGGTACATTGGCATACGTATCTGACTCATGGATAGAGTAAATGAAAGAGCCGTAAGATCATTGTTTGATATGCTTGATAGGCTCGGCAAATCATAAAGTATTCAGATGTGATATACACTAAATACTAATGCTTGGCCAATTGGATAACATCTTGATGCGTATTTCATGACAATAAGAAAAATAAGTGTGAAAAATCAAAATAAGAAGTCATTGTGTATACATTTGTTCATTTTGCAAAGATTTAAATTTTTTTGATTTTCTTTAATTTGTCAAATGATCGGACTTTCTCTGCGTGCTCACAAGACCGACCTCATTGTTGTTCGTTTGACTTTCTGCTTTATTTTCTTTGGTGTTTCGTGTAAGGAACTTCAGTTTTGAAGTTTTCCGGTTGAACTCAAGTTTTGACAGTTCCGGCTGAAGTTGAAGCGGAACTACAACTTCAAGCGGAACAGCAAGTTCAAGCGGAAAGAAGCAGTTTTGTCACTTAGTGAATATTCCGGGTGAACTCGATTATCCATCAGATAATGAGTTCAACCTGACTTTTCCTGAGAAGTCTTTTCTGCAGTCAAATCCTGCAAAAGCTTCTCGTATGCTTCTACATCTGCCCAAGCCGCTCTCCAAAAGTAGATTGTTGTTGTCAACACGCAAGTCGTCTCAAATGTCGAAGTTTATTCTTTTGGTAGCTTAGATTTGACTTTGTAATGTACGGTCTAGATTAGATCACATGAGATCAATGGCTGTGATTGATCTCATCTGTACTATATATAGCTTGTTATCTCTTAGTTTACATAAGAAGGTTATCACTTGTAATAGTATAGCTTTGAGTGAATTGTTTAAGTTTAACTCTGACTTATATCGATCCTACAATTGGTATCAGAGCCATTGGCTCTCTACTTTGAAGACTTCTAGTGCTTCAAAGCTGATACTCTACTTGCATACTTATTTTCTTTAAGCCTTTTCTGTTTTACAAAACTATTTTTCACAATGACTGATTTAACTCTTGGTTCACTGAACGGCAGCTCTAACAAACCACCAATTTTCACTCCTGATGACTTTGATACTTGGAAACTCAGGATGGAAGGTTTTGTTAGAAGCCTAGACAGACGCATTTGGAACAGGTTGACTGTAGGTCCTTACAATCCAACTGTTCAATCTGCTGATGATGCCCAAGTGCAAATACCAAAACCACTAGACAAATATGTTGAAGCTGATTACACTGAACTTGAGTATGATCACAAGGCCTACTGGACACTCCAGGCTGCATTACCCAACTCTATACTTGTAGGGTTTAAGGGATATAAGAAAGCACATGGCTTGTGGATTGCTCTTAGTGAAATGTATGAAGGGTCTAGTGAGGTTAAGGAAAACAAGAAAGATGTTTTGAAACAAAGATATGAAAACTTTACTTACAAAACTGGTGAATCTATGACCAACCAGTATCTTAGATTTGTTTCACTTCTTGATGAATTGCAAAAGGTAGAAGTAAAAACTGAACAGGCTGATGCCAACAGAAAGTTCCTGAGATCATTACCTCCAGCTTGGACTGTCTACACAATCAGCATCAGAGAGTGTAAAGATCTCAAAAAGCTTAAACTAAGTGAACTCCATGGAATCCTTAGTGCTTATGAAATGGAACTTAATTTTAAGCAGAATAGCTTTCCTGAGGCATCACCACAGTTGCAAACCACTACTTTGGTTACAACTGATTTTCAAAAGATCTCAAACTCTTCTCAATATCACTCACCCTCAGTCAGTTTCATTGAGTCACCTAGAGGCTCAGAGAGTTCCTCAACATTTTTTGACAACTCTCACTCTGCCTATGTGGCAACTGACTCATCACAAGGCTTCACACGTGAAGACTTGGAATGCATAGGGGCAGATGATCTAGAAGAAATGGACATTTTAACTCAATTAGCTATGGTTTCTGTGAGGGCCCAAAGATTTTATAAAAGAACTGGAAGAACTTATAAAGGGTCAAAGGGATCATCAATTGGGTTGGATAAATCTAAAGTTAAATGCTATAACTGTCACCAACTTGGTCATTTTGCCAGAGAATGCAAGCAACCAAGAAGAGATGGACAGAACAACAACAACAATGTCCAACAGAGGTCAAACCATGGAACCAACAACAGCAGCAGTCAACAAAACAACAACAATAGCAACCAACAGCCAACTCAACCAAAACCACTAGGAAATCAAAGTGTGGTAGCATCTGTTTCTAATCAGACTGAGTGCTTTGAGTGGGATGACTTTGTCACTGAGTATGAGCCAATCAACCATGCTTTGATGGCTAAAGAAGATTCAACTGAACAGGTAAATGAAATTCCTGAAAATGTGTTGGAAAATCTGTGCAGTCCTGCCTGCATAGAACAAGTGGCAAAATACAGGAAACACAACACTGATCTAATTGATGAAGTCTCCAACTTAAATGAGTTAAAGAATTGCTTTAAGAAAACTGAAACTGCTTACATTACCAAAATTGAAAATTTAAACAAAGAATTTGAAGTTTTGAAGCAAACTAACTTTATCTTGGAAAAACAATTAGAGGACTTGTTAAGCAAGTTAACTATTTCAAGACAAGAAACAAAAGATGCAAAAGCAGAAAATGATCTTCTTGAAATAAAGCTAAAAGATGCCTTGTTCACTTGTGACAAATTCCAAACAGCTAACAAGAAAGCTGAGAAACTTTGGAATGGGGCAATGCATGGGAAAGCAGGTATTGGGTACAACAATGTTGAACCACCCAAGGAATACTCACCTGCTATTGCTCCAATTCAAGCACTTCAGAAGGAATGCAGTGTGAGTCTAAGTGTTGATAGCACTGCATCTCCACTATCTGAATCAAAATCTATTGAATCATCATCAAACTGTGAAGTCAAAGATGCTAGCACATCAGCATCTGTTGACCAATCCAAGGTCTTGAAACCAAAAGTTGCTTTTCCACCACCAACTATCTATGAGCCCAAGGACTCAAAAGTTGGAGGTAAATTACCTGAACAGCCAAAATCAACTGAAATGGAAAGAATGGGTAAACTTATTTACTATCAAGTTACTAATGACCAAACAACCAAAAACACAGATTCTTTCCAAAGGAAAATGTTTGAATGTGTTTTCTGTGGTGAAAAAGGTCACATGGCTGCTATGTGCAAATTCAATCCTTTGAGCAAAGCTCAAAACTTGCTGAAACCCAAAACTGTTGTTACTCAGAAAAGATCTACAGGTAAGATATCACCTGTAAGAAGTAACACAATGAAGTATTTTGATACTGAGTCAAACAAGGTTTTAATTGGGAATAACAAAAATGGAAGTTTTTCAGTCTTAAAATCAAATAGGGTTCCGGCTGAACTTCAACCGGAAATTTTTTCAACCGGAAGAGAAGTTCAACCGGAAAACTCCAAAACACTCAGATCAGTTACAGCACCTAGACAACGACCCAGAGTTCAGTTTGCTGATGAGTATGACCACTTTGAAGGTCAAGGAAGGAGAAATCCATCTAGAGGCAAGACCACCTCTATAGAAAACTTTGTGAAAAACAAACACAATTTTCAACCTGAAATTCCCTCTAGTTCAAGCGGAAATGCCTCTTTTGCATTTCGCAGTGAGAAATCTAGCCAGTCAAACAAATTTTCAAAACTTAATGCTAGAATCTCACCAGTGACTAGTGTTGATCAGACCTACATCTCACCCAGTGAGTTGCCAAAGGCCTTGACCAACAAACAGAAGAAATATACGGAATACAGAGAAAGGAAGATTGCTGAAAGAAGGCTTAGCAAATCAAACAGGCAATGTGAATCAAGTGAACAGTCTGAACACTTGAACATTGATCAAGATGACCTGTTAAATGAGGATCCAATACAAAATACTTTAATACTTAAAGAGTATAAGTATTATGATGCTTCTGGGAAGCCCAAGACCTCAAAGGCTTGGGTTCCCTTTAGAAATTAATCTATTTTCTCTGTGTGTAGGAGCATAATAAAGGCCAACAGAGCCTATGGGTAGTTGATAGTGGATGCACCTGCCACATGACTGGAAACAAGCAAGTATTGGAAAATCCAAAAATCATAAATGGAGGTGCTGTCAGTAATGGGATGCTTACCTTTGACAAGGTAAATTTCGTTGACACATTAAATTTCAATTTACTTAGTGTCTCACAAATGTGTGACAAGAATTTGAACTTAATGTTTATTGAGAAAGAGGCCATATTCTTGAAACCTGGTGTTAAAATCCCTGAGGAACTTGTTTTGCTCAGAGCACCTAGGAGAGAAGGACTATATATTTTGGATCTGTCTGCTGCCACTCCAGCCAGTGGAATTGCATGCTTTATATCCAAAGCCTCAATGGATGAGTCTGATCTATGGCATAGGAGGTTATGTCATGTTAATTTTAAGAACATGAACAGAATAGTGAATCTCCGCTTGGTTAAGGGTCTTCCTAACAAGCAATTCAACTGTTCTGAACACTGTGTTTCTTGCCTCAAGGGTAAGCAACACAAAACCTCCTTCAAACCCAAAATTGAGTCTTCTATTACTCAACCTCTAGAACTTTTGCACATGGATCTGTTTGGTCCAACTAGAGTGATGAGGTTAGGGAAAAGGTCATATTTCTTTGTCATAATTGATGATTTTTCTAGATATACATGGGTGTTTTTCTTAAAAACAAAAGATGAAACTGCTGAATTGTTGAAAACACTAATTATATCTTTAGAAAATCAAGCAAAACTGAAAGTTAAGACAATCAGAAGTGACAATGGCACTGAGTTTAAAAATCATGTTTTGAACTCATTTTGTGAGGAAAAGGGAATCTTTAGGCAATTCAGTGCTCCTAGAACTCCATAGCAAAATGGTGTTGCTGAAAGGAGAAATAGGACATTAATTGAAGCTGCTAGAGCTATGCTAGCAGATTCCAAGTTACCTGTGATATTTTGGGCAGAAGCAGTAAACACTGCATGCTATGTCCAAAATTGGACTTTGATTGTTAAGGGTAAGAACAAAACTGCTTATGAACTTTGGAGAGGTAGAAAACCAAACATTTACTTCTTTAAATCTTTCGGTTGTCCTGTTACTATTCTGATAACTAATAGGTTGTTGCCTAAGTTTGCTGAAAAGGCAGATGAAGGATATTTTGTTGGGTATTCTGGTGTTTCAAAAGCATTCAGAGTATACAATAAAAGTACTAAAATTGTTGAGGAAACCATTAATGTAACTTTCAATGAGAAATCTCCTAACAATTTTGTATCACAACCTGAATGGCTATTTGACATAGATGCACTAATCACTGCTTTCAATTTTACCATTGAGAAGCCATTGAGTTCAATAGTGCAGGAACAGGAACATAAGCAAAATCACATAAGATCTGCTGATGATATCTGGAAGACAAGCACCAAGGATCTGCAAATGCAACCTACTTTCTTTTCATCCATCAGCACGAAGCCTATGAAACCCAACAACTCAAAGAAAATCTCTGAAATTGTTCCGATCGAACTTCCGGTTGAAGTTCAAGCGGACCCGGTAGTTGTAGAATCTCCGGTTGAAGTTCAAACGGAAAACAATTTTTCAGAAAATTCTGAGAACAATGAATCTAATGACTCAACAGATGCTGGTTCAAATGAGTATAGTTTTGAGCATCTGATTTCAGAATCGGTTCCCAGTTCTCATGAAGAAAGCTCAGATCCTGTATCACAAACCAACAATATTGAGTTATTACCTCAACTCAATATTCCTCACAATGGAAGAAGCCATGAATTTCCACTATTTCCTGATAGAAGAATTGGAAAGAATCATCCAAGGGAGAACATTATCGGAGACTTATCAGCTCCTGTGCTGACAAGAAGCAAGTCTATTGATGTAAACATTTGCCTCCATGCTGCATATCTATCTCAAGAAGTACCCATAAAGATCAATGATGCTTTGGAAGATGAAAGCTGGGTAGAGGCAATGCAAGAGGAACTGTTTCAGATCAATAAACAGAAGGTTTGGGAATTGGTTGACTTACCTGAAGGTGAAGAACCAGTTGGAACTAAATGGATATTCAGAAACAAGAAGGATGATAGGGGAATTGTAATAAAAAACAAGGCTAGACTTGTGGCTCAAGGCTACAAACAAGAAGAAGGCATTGACTATGATGAAGTTTTTGCTCCTGTAGCCAGGCTTGAAGCAATCAGAATATTTCTTGCCTATGCTGCATTCAAAAACTTTATGGTATTTCAAATGGATGTTAAATGTGCTTTTCTGTATGGTCTTTTGGAACAGGATGTGTATGTCAAGCAACCTCCAGGCTTTAAAGACCCTCATTACCCCAACAGGGTGTGCAAGTTGATCAAAGCCTTATATGGTCTCAAGCAAGCTCCTAGGACATTGTCACACCCCCAATTTCCACTAACGGAGTTTTACCGTGTGGGGTGTGAACCAGACCAGGACCCGAGTCATTAGTTACATCAAACATAAGTTAAGGGTTTAAAATGTAAATATATTTCCAAACGGGAAATATCAAACAGAGTTAATGTTTAGCGGAAGCTCTTAAAAGTCAAGTTGCGCAAGCAAACGCTCGATAAGTAAATACCGATTCAAGTTGGAAAGATTTAAAAACAAAGTCCCAAAGTAAAAGGTTTTAGCCAATGTACGTGCCCAAAAATCAGATTCTCCTAGCGTCCTGCAAAGCATGCATAAGAGCAAGTGTCAACTAATGTTGGTGAGTTCACATAAGCACATAAGTATAACTAGTATAATTAGGCAGTACGAATACAACAGTTTTTATTCGTATGTAAGCATGTATATTACAAGTACAATCCATATCGTAGGTAGCGAGCCTAAGTTCATGTCACTAAAACGTTCGCAACCGAAGCTGACCAATTAGTTGTAGGAATAATTCCTTACGTGGTTTGCCTTCCCCGAGTCTACTCGATCACGGTAAGTTAGGCTGACATTGTCCTCAGTCCGACCGCCAGTCGGGTGGTGCATCTCGTGCCCGCTGAGTGGGGTTTGTCAGACCCCAGTAGTACTACCCAATATCCCCTCGCTATTTGCTATTAACGGTTCGATAAGTAAGGACTTTCAAAGATAAGCATTTTACGTGAACATGTGATATATGTTGGATTTCTACTTTAATCATACATAAACGTTGTCGTGTTATCACCCTAACCCGGGTGTAACGTGTTTGCGTGTGTTATCGTCCAAACCCGGACGTAACGTAAAAGGATGTGAAACTCACCTTAGGGTGCGCTGCTACAAATTTAGCTAGACTTCCGAGTCTTGCGTAATTACCGAGCACCTATCGATTTTACATACGTAAGTGTGTGTTTGCACATGAGTAACATAGGCTAGACGACGGTGCTATAACAAGTAATTCCAAATATGACGTAGATGACAATTTCAATTCATAGCGAAAATCGTTTGTTCGAAAGCAGTCAAGAATAACATTTAATCAAGGACACAAAGATTTACAAAAGTCACTAACTGAGGAAGAATTTGCAAATTGATAAATCCGGGTGGCCGAATTTTATATCGCTAAGGAAGCGAGTATATTATTACCAATAATATATGTTTAGAAGATCGGGTAAAACGCATATGTTCATATATATAAATATAGGTGTACAGCCAAGTGTGTGAAAACGTCATAACAATTCCATAACGATATATATGTCTTACATATATAGTTTATCGTGCCAAAAGTTCGAGAGTTTTAAAACTCAAATTGTTCACCATTCTAAATATATATTTATAAACATATAACTATATTCCTCAAAATATATATACTCCGATGATCACCAAATTAACATTTATGTTAATAACGATTACTCAAAACGTACTTGTATGATTGTAACTATTTATGTATCCGTAATCCATTTTGAATTCTCCAATCACTATACATATGTTTTTGTCTATAAAACTTGTGTTATATAAGTAACGAGGTAACGTGAAAAATAACAATTCCTACGAGGGTTTCACGGGTTCAAAATACGACTAAAACCATTTTGGTACAAGTTCTAGACGGTATAATTTTTCAAAATAACTAAGGAAAAATAGAAGCAGAGTATATATATAAAAAAAATATATATCTATTTATATGGAGGTCACTAGGTTTGAACCCATGACCTCTACTTCATAGGCAAGCACCTTAACCACCATGCCAGCGACCCATTTTGATTTAGATCTTGGCTAGAATCATTTTAAATACTAACAGTTGCAAGAAATCGGGTTTAGAAAAACAATTAAAAACAATTGCGCTGGATGGGGATCGAACTGGCGACCTCGCGGATCGCGGGTCACACACCTAGCCACTGGGCCAGTTCACGAGTTTGGTTTTCAATTCGTTCTCAATTCTCTTATCAAGAACCAACCTGTCATCATCTTCTTCATCATAACTCCAGTGGCCGGAGTTTTATTCCGGTCACCGGAAAATCGCGAAAGCAGAACCAAAACAAAGATAAACATGCGATTTACTTAAAGGGGTTGTTACCTCGAGTCGGAGATGATTTTAGAGGCGTTTTTGAAACCGAAACGAAACCGAAAATTCAAACACGACTATCCCGAACACTCGATCTCGACTCCGATTATGCACCCGCTTGCTCTCGGTTGTTCGACAGGAATCCAGGATCCCTGTATGGTGGTGCAGGGGTGGTGTCTGGCCGGAGAAAGCAGTCGCCGGTGATGCGGTTTTTTTTTTTAAAGACAACGAGAGAGGAATAAGAGAGAAAGAATGATTGTGTATCATTCCAATGGGTTTTACAATCCTAATGATTGAATTTGGGTGACCGATCGGTTGTAAGAAGGACGTAACCGATGAGATTAAAATCGGATTTAAGGAAGAGTCGGTTACCGGCATTGAATACAAGTGACGTATTCCTCATTTGAGTTTTCCAAATCGACTTTCATCGAATGGCATAACTAGCCCCTGAGTTTTCATCATTTATTTAGTTGAAATAGTTTGGGCAATTACATGTTAGGTCCTCCTAAGTTTAGAAACATTTAACGAACGCTAACGAGGACTAACGGAGAGTAACTAGGCTACGATTATTCGAGTGTACGTCAAGACTTATTTAGCGAGCGAAGTATTATAAAAAATATAGAACTTATATATATTTCACATAAAATCATAGTTATAACCCATAACTAATATTTTTAGATTTCTATAAAATCATAGAAATGTCTCGAACGATTACGCGACACACCGTCACATAAAATCATAAAACGACATGCGTGTATATATATAGATATACATAATACCATGTGATAATGAATATAATTGCCACATAAAATGATAAAATATTTTCGTGAAATCATAGAATATAATTTACATAAAATTATAAATTATACTTATTCAAGTAAATTAACCGACGTCTAGACTCATGTGCAAAGCTCGTGTAACTATTCTAGTTAACTGAGGTAACGGACGTTATCGAAATATAACACAAATTATTAACGGGGTTAACCTGGGAAATTACCGGTTGTCACATCATCCCCTTGTTAAGGAATTTTCGTCCCGAAAATTGACTTAAGTTGCTACGGTTTCTGTGGAAGGAAAAGAAAAATTTTAGGGTTGCTACATCATCCCCTTGTTAAGGAAATTTTGTCCCAAAATTTAACTCATATCTTAATTAGATGTTGAGGCCTGATCAAATAAGTGAGGATATTTCTTCCTCATCTGATCTTCTCGTTCCCACGTGAACTCCGGTCCACGCTTAGATTGCCATCTCATTTTGACGATGGGAATTTTACTTCGTTTCAATGTTTTCTCCTCACGTCCCATGATATCCACAGGTTGTTCGATAAATCGCAGATTTTCATCGATTTGTAGTTCCTCTACTAGAACTATGAGAGTGTCGTCTGCTAAACACTTTCTCAGGTTCGAAACGTGAAACACGTTGTGTACTCCACCCAATTCAGGAGGTAGATTTAAACGGTAAGCCACCGGACCAGTGGTTTCGGTGATCTCGAATGGTCCTACATAGCGTGGATTTAACTTCACGCGTTTTCCAAAACGTACAACGCCTTTCCAAGGTGAGACTTTCAACAGTACTTTGTCACCGACTTCAAATTCTAACGGTCTTCGGCGTTTATCTGCATAACTCTTTTGTCTATCTCTTGCCGCTTTCATGCGGTTTCTGATTTGCACGATTCTCTCTGTGGTCTCGTGTACTAATTCAGGTCCAGTGAGTTGACTCTCACCAACCTCAGCCCAACAGACAGGCGATCTGCACTTTTGTCCGTACAAAGCCTCAAATGGAGCGGCTCCAATACTGGTATGGTAGCTGTTGTTATAGGAGAATTCTACCAACGGTAAATGCGTTTCCCAATTTTTCCCAAAGTCGAGCACACATGCTCTAAGCATATCCTCGAGAGTTTGGATGGTACGTTCAGTCTGTCCATCTGTTTGAGGATAATATGCGGTACTCATATCTAAGCGAGTGCACATCGCTGCTTGTAAGGATCTCCAAAACTTTGAAGCAAACCTAGGGTCTCGGTCGGAGACAATAGACAAAGGCACTCCGTGAAGCTTGACAATCTCCTTGAGATAAATCTTTGCAAGTTTGTCTGTCTTGTCATTTTCCTTGATAGCTAGGAAATGAGCGGATTTTGTTAACCGGTCAACGATAACCCAAATCAAATCGTTACCGCCAGAAGTACGGGGCAATCCCGTGATGAAATCCATCGAGATTTCTTCCCATTTCCGTTCAGGAATTTTTTTTTTGGTTGTTGCAGTAATCCTGCTGGCTTTTGATGTTCCGTTTTGACCATTGTGCACGTCAAGCACTTACTGACATATCTAGCGATGTCAGCTTTCATATTGGGCCACCAATATAACCCTTTTAGGTCTTGGTACATTATGTCTGAACCTGGATGGATCGAATAACGGGACTTGTGGGCCTCGTCCATCACTAGTTCTCTAAGGTTTCCATGCAAAGGTACCCATATACGGTCATTATAATAACGAAGTCCATCAGACTTAACTTCGGAAGTTCCATGTATGTCACGTAATGATTCAGACCCAAAATTCTCCTCCTTCAGGGCCTCTTTCTGAGCATCTCGGAGTCTATCCGGTAGCCCCGTATGGATCGTTAATTGAAGAGCTCGAAACCTTCGTGGTTTAACATGTTCCTTTCTACTCAAGGCATCGGCTACCACGTTGGCCTTGTCTGGATGATACTTTATCGCAAGATCATAATAGTTTAGCAATTCAACCCACCTACGTTGCCTCATGTTGAGTTCCTTCTGTTCGAATATGTGTTGGAGGCTCTTGTGCTCGGTGAATATCGTACGCTTGGTGTCGTATAAGTAGTGCCTCCAAAATTTCAAGGCAAATACGACAGCGCCCAACTCTAGGTCGTGAGTTGTGTAATTCTTCTCATGAGACTTTAGTTGCCTTGATCCGTATGCAATAACTTTACCTCTTTGCATCAAAACACATCCGAGTCCCTGGATTGACGCGTCACAATAGACCTCGAAGTCGTCAATCCCATAAGGTAAAGATAATATAGGTGTAGTACAAAGTTTCCCTTTCAGAGTTTGGAAGGTTGCCTCTTCCTTGTCACCCCATCTGTACTGAACCCCTTTGTGCGTAAGAGCGGTCAATGGTTGAGCCAACTGAGAAAATCCCTTTATAAAACGACGGTAGTAACCCGCTAAACCTAGGAATTGGTGAATTTCCGTAGGAGATCTAGGGGTAGGCCAATTTTTAATGGCCTCGATCTTGGCTGGGTCAACGTGAATACCTTGCTCGTTGACGATGTGACCCAGGAATTGAACCTCTCGGATCCAGAAATCGCACTTAGAGAATTTTGCGTAGAGTTGTTCTTTCTTTAACAATTCTAAGACTAACCGCAGATGTTCCTCGTGTTCTTCTTTTGTCTTGGAGTAGATGGGGATATCGTCAATAAATACTATGATGAATTTGTCCAGATAGGGCTTGCACACACGGTTCATGAGATCCATGAACACAGCTGGTGCATTTGTCAGCCCGAAAGGCATGACCAAGAACTCATAATGGCCGTATCGTATTCTAAAGGCTGTCTTTTCTATATCCTTATCGCGGACTCGAAGTTGATGGTAGTCAGACCTTAAATCAATCTTGGAATAGTAACGGGATCCCTGAAGCTGGTCAAAGAGATCATCTATTCGTGGAAGAGGGTATCGATTCTTGATTGTGACTTGGTTGAGTTCGCGTTAATCAATGCACATCCTAAATGTGTCATCCTTCTTTTTGACGAATAATACCGGTGCTCCCCCTGACGACGAGCTAGGTCTAATAAAACCCTTATCTAGCAGTTCTTGTAGCTGTGTGGATAGTTCATTCAGTTCGTTCTCCGCTAGACGATATGGTGCACGCGCGATCGGAGCTGCTCCCGGAGCGAGGTCAATCCCAAATTCTACTTGCCGAAACGGAGGGAGACCAGGTAGTTCCTCAGGAAATACCTCCGGGAAATCACGCACGATTGGGAAGTCTTCAATTCTTCTCTCCATCCAGGTTTGGTCCGTAACCGTGGCCAGGATTGCCACGTGTCCTTTCCGAAGACACTTCTGCGCTTTAAGGTATGATATGATTCCGGAGACAACACCTCCCTTTTCGCCCTGAATCGAGAGTACTTCTCCTCCATCTATGGGTATTCGTATGACTTTCTCTTGACAGACAATCTCCGCCTGATATTTGGATAGCCAATCCATGCCTACTATCACGTCGAAACTACCGATGGTAAGAGGCATAAGGTCTATACTTAGTTTATGACCAGATAGTTCTAATGTGCAGTTTTCAACTACGTGAGTGGTGTCAAGAAGCTTACCATTTGCTAATTCAACCGTATACCTAGCTTTTAGTGGAGTTTGGGTAGCCTTAATCAACTTACAGAATTTAGTTGAGATAAAACTTTTCTCGGCACCCGTATCAAATAGGACATTTGCAAAGTAGTTGTTTAGAAGAAACTTACCGGTAATGACGTTGGTATCGTTTCTCGCTTCACCTGACCCCATAACCAAAGCTCGCCCTTTGGCGCCATCTCCACCATTTCGACCACCATCACCACCGTTGTTATTGTTGTTACGGTGGTTGTTGTTGTTGTTGTTGTTGTTGCCAACATTGTTATTATTATTTCTCCGGAGCTGTGGGCAACCCCTCTTTAAGTGCCCTGGCTTTCCACATTCATAACACCCCCTTGGGCCTTCATTATTCTGCCTCTGGTTCTGATTCTGATTCTGATTCTGGTTCTTGTTAGGGCGGTCTTGTTGTTCACCCTAATAGTTCTTAGCCTCATGGCCACCTTCACCACAACGCTCACATGTGAGTTTCTTGCATGGCCCATTGTGGTGTTGGTTGCACCGATTACAGAATGGGGCTCGTACTTTGTACCCATTGTTATTCTGATTGCTACCACCTGGGCGGTTCTAGTTTCCGCCCCCACTGTTGGTATTACTGTTGTTATAGTCACCCCTGGAATTGTTGTACTTCTTGTTTTGATTGTGAGAGTTGGAGGACTTCCCAGTGTTGTTTCCACTGTTGTTGTTTTTACTAGAGTCATCCTCTCTTTTTCTTTTCCCATTTAGGGCAGCTTTGGGGACCATCCTGGGTGGCAAAGTTCCTTAATGGCATCCTTGAATTCCTGCCAAGTCATAGCATTCGCTGCGTCGAGCCCTAGCATTTGGATTTGCGCGTTCCACCATGTGAGGGCAACTCCCTCGAGTGTAGCGGTTGCGAAATTGACCCGATTCGCAACTGGGCAGTTATACATTGAGAACACATTTTCTGATTTCTCCTTCATCACCCTTGAACGTGAGCGGCTTACAATCCATGTAAGTTTTGAAGGTGCATTGAGCTGGGCTTGGGTTTGTTTCATGAAATTATTTCGGAGAATAATTTTGGAAAGTGAGAGAAGAAGAAAAAAAAATGTATTCAATTTTTTGTCTGTTTTACTTATCACCA
Organism: Deinandra increscens subsp. villosa; assembly: GCA_039602395.1. Taxonomy (NCBI): domain Eukaryota; kingdom Viridiplantae; phylum Streptophyta; class Magnoliopsida; order Asterales; family Asteraceae; genus Deinandra; species Deinandra increscens. Next base: position 110,556 of record JBCNJP010000057.1, on the reverse strand, counting down.
TTATTGTTTCCTTGCACTTGAGCCGCGGCGAGTGCTGCCGCAACGCTTTCATTTATCAGGGCTTGGATTTGAGTTGCTGTGAGGTGTTCAGCCATGATTTTTGTTTTCCATGCAAATCATTCAAATGATTAATATACCCAATATTAATTTCATTAAGCACTAAACAATTATTCATGCATCTATACATCGCACGACATAATTTTTAGAAACACATTGGTGAGACAAAGATGTAATATCCATTACAAAATTTAAAATCCAACCATAAGGTATCCTCATGAGGCTCCTCCTCAAAAGGTTCTTCTTCAAAGGGTTCCTCCTCTTCATCCTGAACAGGAGCACCTTGAACTTGTAGGGCTGCCATTTGAGCTTGGACGGTGGCTACCTGCGCCGCAAGTGTCGCGTTGGAGTGTTGAAGCGCTGCATTGGAATGTTGGAGTTCAACAATATGATGTTGTGCTTGATGTAGTTCATGCTCCAAATCTGCTGGATTGGGTCGCGAATCAAGCTCAGTGACCCTATTACGGATACCCATTACCCCGTGAGACAAGTTGTAGTGGTAGGTATCCCGCTCCCTTTGATCGGCCCACAATCACTCAATTTCTCTATCGCGTGTGCGATTGCCGATGGAATTTTGTCTGGTTTCTCCAAGAGTGTTGTCATAGGCGGCTATCAGTACCGCAATGACCCGCTTCAAATCAAATGGTAGGTCAACTCTGCCCGGCACATGATACATGTCAAGCAACCGATATGTTGTCGGACTCAGCCAGCTGTAATCGTTTGGTGCGCGCCTATCAGGACGTAGGTGCTGATCCCGAAGGAAGTCCATTATCGTGTACTCAGGCTCGCGGCCTTGTTGGTTGGAGGATGATGACTGTTCGTTGGCAATTTTCTTTCCCTTACCCCTCGTGTTATTGTGTGGTGCCATACTGTCAAAACCCAGACAGACACAAACAAAGGAAAAACAAACTAATGTGAGTAATCGATTTTTGGCACGCAAGAATAAAAATGTTTTTGGGAATTGTTGTAACTAATGTTAAAAAACAGTTACAGTTTAGAATTTTTGAAAATTCTAGTTCTCTGCAACCTGGCTCTGATACCAATCTGTCACACCCCCAATTTCCACTAACGGAGTTTTACCGTGTGGGGTGTGAACCAGACCAGAACCCGAGTCATTAGTTACATCAAACATAAGTTAAGGGTTTAAAATGTAAATATATTTCCAAACGGGAAATATCAAACAGAGTTAATGTTTAGCGGAAGCTCTTAAAAGTCAAGTTGCGCAAGCAAACGCTCGATAAGTAAATACCGATTCAAGTTGGAAAGATTTAAAAACAAATTCCCAAAGTAAAAGGTTTTAGCCAACGTACGTGCCCAAAAATCAGATTCTTCTAGCGTCCTGCAAAGCATGCATAAGAGCAAGTGTCAACTAATGTTGGTGAGTTCACATAAGCACATAAGTATAACTAGTATAATTAGGCAGTACGAATACAACAGTTTTTATTCGTATGTAAGCATGTATATTACAAGTACAATCCATATCGTAGGTAGCGAGCCTAAGTTCATGTCACTAAAACGTTCGCAACCGAAGCTGACCAATTAGCTGTAGGAATAATTCCTTACGTGGTTTGCTTCCCCGTGTCTACTCGATCACGGTAAGTTAGGCTGACATTGTCCTCAGTCCGACCGCCAATCGGGTGGTGCATCTCGTGCCCGCTGAGTGGGGTTTGTCAGACCCCAGTAGTACTACCCAATATCCCCTCGCTATTTGCTATTAACGGTTCGATAAGTAAGGACTTTCAAAGATAAGCATTTTACGTGAACATGTGATATATGTTGGATTTCTACTTTAATCATACATAAACGTTGTCGTGTTATCACCCTAACCCGGGTGTAACGTGTTTGCGTGTGTTATCGTCCAAACCTGGACGTAACGTAAAAGGATGTGAAACTCACCTTAGGGTGCGCTGCTACAAATTTAGCTAGACTTCCGAGTCTTGCGTAATTACCGAGCACCTATCGATTTTACATACGTAAGTGTGTGTTTGCACATGAGTAACATAGCCTAGACGACGGTGCTATAACAAGTAATTCCAAATATGACGTAGGTGACAATTTCAATTCATAGCGAAAATCGTTTGTTCGAAAGCAGTCAAGAATAACATTTAATCAAGGACACAAAGATTTACAAAAGTCACTGACTGAGGAAGAATTTGCAAATTGATAAATCCGGGTGGCCGAATTTTATATCGCCAAGGAAGCGAGTATATTATTACCAATAATATATGTTTAGAAGATCGGGTAAAACGCATATGTTCATATATATAAATATAGGTGTACAGCCAAGTGTGTGAAAACGTCATAACAATTCCATAACGATATATATGTCTTACATATATAATTTATCGTGCCAAAAGTTTGAGAGTTTTAAAACTCAAATTGTTCACCATTCTAAATATATATTTATAAACATATAACTATATTCCTCAAAATATATATACTCCGATGATCACCAAATTAACATTTATGTTAATAACGATTACTCAAAATGTACTTGTATGATTGTAACTATTTATGTCTCCGTAATCCATTTTGAATTCTCCAATCACTATACATATGTTTTTGTCTATAAAACTTGTGTTATATAAGTAACGAGGTAACATGAAAAATAACAATTCCTACGAGGGTTTCACGGGTTCAAAATACGACTAAAACCATTTTGGTACAAGTTCTAGACGGTATAATTTTTCAAAATAACTAAGGAAAAATAGAAGCAGAGTATATATATAAAAAATATATATCTATATATATGGAGGTCACTAGGTTTGAACCCATGACCTCTACTTCATAGGCAAGCACCTTAACCACCATGCCAGCGACCCATTTTGATTTAGATCTTGGCCAGGATCATTTTAAATACTAACAGTTGCAAGAAATCGGGTTTAGAAAAACAATTAAAAACAATTGCGCTGGATGGGGATCGAACTGGCGACCTCGCGGATCGCGGGTCGCACACCTAGCCACTGGGCCAGTTCACGAGTTTGGTTTTCAATTCGTTCTCAATTCTCTTATCAAGAACCAACCTGTCATCATCTTCTTCATCATAACTCCGGTGGCCGGAGTTTTATTCCGGTCACCGGAAAATCGCGAAAGCAGAACCAAAACAAAGATAAACATGCGATTTACTTAAAGGGGTTGTTACCTCGAGTCGGAGATGATTTTAGAGGCGTTTTTTAAACCAAAACGAAACCGAAAATTCAAACACGACTATCCCGAACACTCGATCTCGACTCCGATTATGCACCCGCTTGCTCTCGGTTGTTCGACAGGAATCCAGGATCACTGTATGGTGGTGCAGGGGTGGTGTCTGGCCGGAGAAAGCAGTCGCCGGTGATGCAGTTTTTTTTTAAGACAACGAGAGAGGAACAAGAGAGAAAGAATGATTGTGTATCATTCCAATGGGTTTTACAATCCTAATGATTGAATTTGGGTGACCAATCGGTTGTAAGAAGGACGTAACCGATGAGATTAAAATCGGATTTAAGGAAAAGTCGGTTACCGGCATTGAATACAAGTGACGTATTCTTCATTTGAGTTTTCCAAATCGACTTACATCGAATGGCATAACTAGCCCCTGAGTTTTGATCATTTATTTAGTTGAAATAGTTTGGGCAATTACATGTTAGGTCCTCCTAAGTTTAGAAACATTTAACGAACGCTAACGAGGACTAACGGAGAGTAACTAGGCTACGATTATTCGAGTGTACGTCAAGACTTATTTAGCGAGCGAAGTATTATAAAAAATATAGAACTTATATATATTTCACATAAAATCATAGTTATAACCCATAACTAATATTTTTAGATTTCTATAAAATCATAGAAATGTCTCGAACGATTACGCGACACACCGTCACATAAAATCATAAAACGACATGCGTGTATATATATAGATATACATAATAACATGTGATAGTGAATATAATTGCCACATAAAATGATAAAACATTTTCGTGAAATCATAGAATATAATTTACATAAAATTATAAATTATACTTATTCAAGTAAATTAACCGACGTCTAGACTTATGTGCAAAGCTCGTGTAACTATTCTAGTTAACTGAGGTAACGGACGTTATCGAAATATAACACAAATTATTAACGGGGTTAACCTGGGAAATTACCGGTTGTCACAGACATGGTATGAGACACTCTCAAACTATCTCCTAGTGAATGGCTACAAAAGGGGAGCTATTGACAAAACACTGTTTGTGAAATCTGATGGCAAAGATACTTTGATGGTACAAATCTATGTTGATGATATCATCTTTGGTTCATCAAGTGCTGCTTTGTGTAAAGAATTTGAGAGCTTGATGCAATCTAAGTTTGAGATGAGTTCAATGGGAGAACTAATTTCTTCTTAGGGTTGCAAGTGAAGCAAACTGCAAGTGGAATTTTCTTGAATCAATCCATATATATTCAAGATATGCTGAAACGATTTGATATGCAGTCTGTCTCAACCTCAAAAACTCCTATCTCCACTTCTCATAAGTTACACAATGACTTGAGTGGGAAACCAGTAGATGTTCATCTCTACAGGGCAATGATTGGGTCACTGCTCTATCTCACATCAAGCAGACCTGACATCATGTTTAGTGTCTGTTTGTGTGCCAGATATCATTGTCATCCAAAGGAATCACACATGTTAGCTGTGAAGAGAATCTTTAGATACCTTAAAGGGCAACCAAAGATTGGGTTGTGGTATCCAAAGAACTCAGATTTCTCCTTCAAAGCTTACACTGATAGTGATTATGTTGGCTGCAACTTAGATAAGAAGTCTACTTCAGGAGGATGTCAATTTTTGGGAGAAAGGCTTGTGTCTTGGCAATGCAAGAAGCAAACTTGCGTGTCTACTTCTACTGCTGAGGCTGAATACATTGCCGCATCAAGCTGCTGCAGTCAAGTCTTATGGATCCAGAATCAAATGTTGGATTATGGCATCAAATTCATGGAAACTCCTATTCTTGCAGACAACAACAGTGCCATTTCAATCACAAACAACCCTGTTCAACACTCAAAGGCAAAACACATTGATATCAGGTACCATTTTATTAGAGATTGTGCTGAGAAACACTTGATTAGAATGGTCAAAGTTCATACAGATCAACAATTGGCTGATCTGTTTACCAAAGCATTTGATGAAGCTAGATTTTTCTATCTCATCAGTGCCATTGGTATGATGAATTTTGCTAATTTCAACTATTTTTTTTCACAATTCTAATAAAAGGGAGACATGTGCTCAAAGAGCCCGTCTCTTGATACAAAAAGAAGATAAAAATGAAAATCTTTAGTGTTAATCAGACAACATTTCAGTTCATAGTCAGTAACTACTGATAATACTATGAATAATTAACACAAATTTTCAAAAATCATGTGTTTTGGATTTCCAGTTCAAGTTCAGGCTCAACCTGAAAAGGCAACTCTTGAAATTCACTTGGTGAACTTCAACCGGAAAAATGTTTTACAATGATGTGGAAATTTATTTTAAAAATCAATTCTCCCAAGCGGAAAAATTGTCCGCTTGATGTTCAGACGGAAGAATTTTTTTTTTAAAATAAAAAGGAGAAAATGGGTTCCGCTTGAACTTCCGGGTCAACAAAGTCAATCTTTTATTTAATTACCCGGAAGGCACAATTTTCTAAGCGGATATACATTTATTTACCCATTGAATTTTTAACTATTTAAATCCGAGGTTTCAGTAAATTAACTTTTGGATAAGGACACGCTTTACCTAGTTGTACCATCCAACCTATAAAGCACCTATCCCATCAGTCACTGAACCGTCGACTTTTAACCTCTCTCCTCCACGTCAGCACTGAAAAAGGTAAAAAGCCCTAATTTACCATCAATTTCCCCATTTCTATCACTCCCATTCCAAAATTACTCAAAATTTTCTCTCAAACCCTCTCCGACAAACATTCGGAAATCGTCAACCTGCGTCAACAATGGCTCCCAAGGGGAAGGCAAGTGGCAAGCGACCCATCAGTGACTCGAAATTTCCTGTAGAACACAATCTCGTGGCATATCTGGAGCCACCAAGCAAAACAGATGTCTACAACGAAATGATTGACTTTATCAAAAGTTCTCATCTTCATCATGCGCTTACTGTCGAAGCGGAAATTTTTGAAGAAATTCTCGAGGATTTTTGGTTACACGCTAGGGTTACTGAAAGGGCGAACGGTAGTGAAGCGATTGTGTCATCCGTACAAGGAAAGGAAGTAGAAATTGATGAGGCAATGGTGCGAAATCTGTTGAAATTAAAGGATGAAGGAGGATATGAAATGGTTGATCACACCAAATATCAACGATTGTTCAGAAATATTCGCTACGGTGGTTCGCTGAAAAGCAAAACCATTAAGAAAGGGCAGTTGCCATACAAGTGGAGATTTCTTGCACATACACTTCTGGTATGTTTGTCCCCAAAGAAGGGAGGATTTGATGAACTCTCCAGCGAGCAAGCTTCTGCTTTCTTCGCTATTGTAAAAGGTGAAAACTTTAACTTTTCAAAACTCATTTTTCAAGCCCTTAAATCAAATGTGCATTCTGAATATATTTACCTGTATCCTAGATTTCTGACTTACATTCTCAAAGAAGAGTACCCCCACATAGTTTGGCTAGGTACAATTTTGCATCAAAAACTTTTAAATGAGAAAACTTATTCAAACCTTGCCTTAAACAAATCTCCATTTCTTGGAAGGGATACTGACCACCCCTTACCAATTCCAAGGCAGTTTCTTGCTACCTCAGAGGTTCAACCGGAAACTGTAGGAGTAACTGAGTTCCCTGCTCAAGATGACAGAACTGTAGACCTAACAGTTACTGATCCCACATCTGTCCCTGTTTCCTCAACACTAAAAACCTTTCAATCCAGAAAGAGGAAAGCACACAATCAATCTACCACTGCCACCTCCTCAACTGAAACTCCTCCTGTCACTTTCAAAAGACAGAGACAAGTGGTTATTAGGTCTCCTCCACCTAGTACCACCACCCAACCTGAAGCTTCTAACCCCGTTCCAGGCAAAAAGTCTAAGCGGAAACTTGTCAAATTGGGATTCTCTCTTAGGGACGAACCCTCATTTGAGGGGGAGTCATTAGAAGCAGATGTACAATCCCCATCTGAACATGTGTCATTATTTCAACCCCAATCACCCAGGAGTGACAGTGCTATCAATCTTGGCTTAAATGAAGGTGTTATTAACTCACCTGCCACATCACATGAGAACATCCTGATAAGCCAGGACCCTGCAGCACTGAACCCACACTCCTTACTGGAGGTGAATCTCGGGAGTACTGATGAGATTCATGCGGAAAGGGCTGTTGCTGCTCAGGGATCCCCACTGGACCCTGGTGTTAGCAGTAACATCAATAAGACCCAATTCGTGGCAATATTCTCTAAATCAGCACTTGAAGTTCCTTCATTGGAACCAAGAGTTGTTGTGACAGATGAAGAGAATCCCAGGTGCCAAGAAGCCATGGGTACCACTGCTGATCAATCTAGGATTGATAGCTTGGTTTCGTCCAAGGATGCTGGCAAAACGCCAGTTGAGGACAGTCTTTCACTACCTGAATTGACGACTTTGTACCTATCTCTCCAAGCACAGGTTGATACTCTAAATTCAACTGTTGCCAAACTGGTGAATCTTACTCCAACTGATGCTGAAGCAGGTCCTTCAACCCTTCACGGTGATGCTGATGAAGCTGTAATAGCTAAAGAGGCTGATACTGTCAAATTGGGGGAGAAGATGCCATCAAGACCTGTTATTACAGAGATTGAAGAAGATCAAAGGATACCGGCTGAAGTCAGAGCCACAGCTTGTCGAAGAATTGGCATAAATCCATTTTGTGTTGAAGAGTGTTGGGCAAATATCAAAAGCAGTCAATTGATTGCTATCTCACCTTTTGAGGATCCCAACCTCACAGAGCTGGTCCAATCTTCTATGTTGATTGCTGGTGCTCTATCTGAGCACATCAACATGATCACTACACTTCTGAAAGATGTTATATTTCCGGCTGAAAGAGCCAGTGATCACAGCAAGGTAATCGAAGATAGCGCTGCAACCACTGTAGTTGCTACAATCTCTGAGGGAGAAGACGAGAATCCTATTGGTGAAGATGAAGGGACTGAGGTGTTGGAAATTGCTGATATAGAATCTGAAGTCACCAAACCTCAAGTGGTGACTGAAGATCAGTCTGATGTCCAAGCGGAAGTTCAGGCGGAACTTCAGGCGGAAGTGTTTGTGCAAGCTGAGAATATTATTCAACCGGAAGAAAGGAGTAATGCTGAATTGGAAGAAACGGCTGAAACCCTCATAACTTTAGGGAGTACTGAACCAACCCAAGCGGAAGAACCTGTTCATGCTGAAATACCTAAAACAATTCAACAGGTGGTTCAAACTCCAGAGGCTGAAGCTATACAGAAGATGGTAGAGGATGCCAAGAGAATAGCAGAGGATGAGAGGCTTGCTAAAGAAATTCAAGAGGAATTTGATCTTTACATGCCAAATTCTGTTTTTGAAAAATTATTGGAAGAGGCAAAGACCAGGTCTTTCAACTGGAGAATGAAGGATTATGATTTAGATGCTGTGACTGAAGCCGATAGGCAGAGGCTAATCTCCATTGCCTCTCACTTGCCTACCAAGGTGGTAAAGACTGATGAGAATTATCAACAGTTGAAAAGGGTAAAAAGGGCATTTGTGGTCAGAAACTTAAGAACTAAAGAAGAGGTAGCTCAAATGAAAGTCAAGGAACTATGTCAAGTGATTGACTCAATTTTTCATAAGCTAAAAGGAGATATAGCTGCTGTCAACCCAAAGCTTGTGATGCCTACACCCTCAGAGCTCACCTCAGGTATGTCAACTCAAATAAATCTTAAACCTGAGATCACTGATGATGCAGATATCCCTCCTCCACCTTCCTTCACATATGACCCAAATCCTATGCCTACATCAGTTCCATCCCTGTTACAGTCTCTAGCAATAATTCCATACCAACCTCCTAAGATCTCCAAGAAAGTAGCCACCAAACTTGCCAATCCAAAATTCAGAGCTGATAATTTCACTCCCATCATTCCTTTTAAGAAGAAGCCTCCTCCTACTATGGATTTTTCTGATATCTTTCCACCTACCCCACCTTCTAGCCCAACTCCTAAAACCAGTAAACCACCTTCACAAACATCACTTCCTCCACTCACCATCAATGAACCCTCCACCACCATCACCAAACCTACTGAAGTCCAGGCTGGCCCTTCTTCATCTGACAGAGGCAAGAAACCCATTGTGCCAGAAACCACTGTTGACTCTGATGAAGATAGATTGGTCAGAAAGAGAAAGTTGATGCATGCCAAGTCTAAAAGAAATCAAAAACAAATGAGAAGAGGTCCTCCCAGCAAAATACGAATTGTTAGTTGGACAGTGGATGAAGCCACATTTGATTTCACTTTTACTATGGCTAGTGGCATAACTCAAGTGGTAAATGCTCGCAAGGCAACTTCTCAACTCACCCTGTAGCAAATGACAGACATCATTCTAAAACTCAGAGAAGTTATGAATCCTTCAAGAGCGGAGCACATGTTAAGGCTTATAATTGAGCCATCTGTGCTGGAATGTGGAATGCTCTATCGAAGCAATTTAGATGATGAATGAGCAGGAGAAGAAGAAGAAATGCCCTCCAGTGAAATAAAATTTATCATTTGGGAAGAGGAGGAGAAGCTATTCTATGTTCATAGAGCTTATGGCACCTTTACAATCCATGAGTCTATTTCTGTTCAAGAAGAATGGAACGAAATGGACTGGGATTCAATTAAACACATAAAGGTGACCAAAAGAAACACCAAAGAGCTTTCTCAGAATCTTGATGCCAGTATCAGAACTACGGACAAGTAGAACAAGGTGAAGAAGATTTTTGGGTACAAGTCAATTTTGAAGAAGAACTTTGACTTAGAAGAATAATTTGACAGCATCAGCTTAGGGGGAGATTGTAAGGAACTTCAGTTTTGAAGTTTTCCGGTTGAACAGCAAGTTCAAGCGGAAAGAAGCAGTTTTGTCACTTAGTGAATATTCCGGGTGAACTCGATTATCCATCAGATAATGAGTTCAACCTGACTTTTCCTGAGAAGTCTTTTCTGCAGTCACATCCTGCAAAAGCTTCTCGTATGCTTCTACATCTGCCCAAGCCGCTCTCCAAAAGTAGATTGTTGCTGTCAACACGCAAGTCGTCTCAAATGTCGAAGTTTATTCTTTTGGTAGCTTAGATTTGACTTTGTAATGTACGGTCTAGATTAGATCACATGAGATCAATGGCTGTGATTGATCTCATCTGCACTATATATAGCTTGTTATCTCTTAGTTTAGAGGTTATCACTTGTAATAGTATAGCTTTGAGTTAATGCAAATAGTGCCGAATATTCGATATCTCGTTGTCTCTACTATTTTGCAAATCAAGCCTTTATACTATACAAGAGTCTAACATTGCTTAAGAAAAGTAAAATATAACTTAATTCCGCAAGGTTATATTTGCAAGTAAAGTGAATTGTTTAAGTTTAACTCTGACTTATATCGATCCTACATTTCGTATAACTCTTCGGACTTTCTCTGCGTGTACGGGATTACCGACCTGATTGTTGTTGGGTTATACAATTTCAACTTGTTTTATCTTTCTTATTTTGTTAAATTCGAGGCCTTATATGCGTATCGAAAGATCGACCTTAAGGTAGACGATTTAACGTTCTTATTTCTTTTTGCATGGAACATAGTTGACTATATCATGAAAATATTATGCTTTGTGATAATCACAAGTGTAATCACACAAGAAAAGGAATAAATCACATAGGAAAAAGAAAATGTCTGATTATGTCTGATAGTGTGGGATACACTGGTCATAGCAAAATCTAATCAATACCTTAACATATCCAGATGTTATAAGTATGATTCTGCCTGAGTTTAAGATGGACAAATTATACCGGCAATCAACATGACTTATGTGCTTCAATTAGTTGAAATTGAAGTGTAGTTCAGTGCGTCATGGTCAATATGATCCCGTATAGTGATCTTTCTCATACCAAAAATAGAGTTCGATTCTGTTTTGAAAATACAAAAAGATTTTTTGAGTGTTTTAGCATAGGTTTGAAAAATCAAAAAGATTTTAGGTTTGTTTTGATATAAACTTTCCAAAAGCTAAAAATATTTTGTTTCTGCGTTATTTTCAATCTGATCAACATGTGATGCACATCAATTTTCAAAATCATATCTTGGAGTCTCGAAGAGATGTTTTGCGCCAGGATTATTTAAATTTTGAGTAGGTTGCTAAAATAAAAGATATCACAACTTCAGGTCTTCTAAAGCTGTTGATAAGAGACAGAGATGCACCAGACATTGTCAAGTATTCAAGATCAAGCTACGATCAAGTTGAGGAAGAGTTGTTCAAAGATTCATTTCATTGAACAAACGGATTCTATACTTGAGGGGGAGCGTGATTGAAGATACAGTTTTGATGATGTTGAAAAGATACTGCACACGACGAGGGGCAGTTTGTAGATACAAGATCTGTGCATCGTTTGAAGTATCAAGTCAAGATAAAGACCAAGATCAAGACAAGATAGCTGCCATTCGATCATGGTCCGAACCTGAGGTTCGGATCGGACGAACTTCAGGTTCGCCTAAAGTTCGGCAGGTCACTATAAATAGGTGTTGTGTCTTTGTAATCTAGGACTGAGCGTGTGATAACAAGTGTTAAGTGTGTGTTTTCTGTGGTGTTTATGTGTCTCAGTTTCTCTGTGTTTATCGATTGTAATTATTCACTCTAATCAATAAAACAATAGGTTAATTACTTTTTTGTATCTGAAAGAGCTAGATTAAGTAGACGATCCGATGCTCACACAATTTCAATCTGTGCACATCTTGGTATTGCTCGTTCTAAGCTTGCAAAATTCAGAGAATTGGGAATCTTTGATTTTCTACGTAGATCAAGAATCCGTTATGCCCTATTACACAGCCGTGTGATGTGTATCCTGATATTCTGGTGGAATTCTGGAATAGTGCAAGAACTATTACTAATGATCCTATCAGGATTTCTGCAACAGTACAAAACAGAACTATTGAATTCACTGAAGAAGATGTTCAAAGAGTCCTAAAGCTGAATTATGACACAACAACAACTCCATTAGAATTTCCTCATGCTGATAATGTGGCTTTGTTAAAGCGGATTTGGTACACCGATGATCCAAGTCGGGAGTGGATTTATAAGTCATCTCTCAGTGTTCCTTAAATAATTTTGGTGCATGTATTGCTGCTTTGTCTGGGGAGCAGAATTTCAGGACAAGATGAGATTGGTCAGAAGATGATCTCACTGCTGAATGCTTTGATAATGAATCGTCCATACAATTGTGCCGGATTAATCTTTTATTACATGAGAGATAATCTGACTCAGAGGCACTAGAAAGCAACATTGCACCCAAGATTTCTTCAGATGATTTTGAACGATTTGTATCCTAATTTGGTGAAGCTTGAAGATCAGAAGATGGATTTAAAGCATATGAATGAGACTAGTGTGGGTGCATTAGATTCTTATCAGAAAAAGGCACCAGATGAGCAGCCAAAACTGAAAAGATTGATTGGTCACCTGGCTAATCCCAATTATGTTGCACTAGCTCAGGGTGCAGCTCGTCATGCACAAGATAGTGAGTCTGAAGAGTTGGATTATTGAAAACGCTAGAGCGTATCTATCGACTTAGTTTGACATCAATTATGTAATAGAAACGAGAACAAACGGTGTAAATAACAATGCTCAATCTCTCATTAATATTGTAACAGATTACAGAGAGAATCAGAACACAAAACACACACTTGCTAACACTCGCTCAAAGCTCTCTCAAAAACTAGTTACAAAGACAAAGCTACAACCTATTTAAATACATCGGTGGGCCGAACTCCTAAGCTTGTCCGAACCTCAGGTTCGGCCAAGGTTCGGCCGGGGTTCGGCCAGAGTTCGGCCAACAGCAAAATAGTTGTAATCTTCAAGTCTTCAATACTTTGTCTGATCCAGCACGTTGCCACATAATGTATCAACAAACTCCCCCTTGGCAACTGCTGGACCGCTCTTTATCAGCCTTGAACATCAGCAGCCTCATCCCCCTTCCATACCAACTCATGATTATGCCCGGCATATATGTTGAAAGCAAAACAAATTCTTATCACCCTCTGGAACTACAACGCATGTTCCATATAATCAGGATGATACAGAATCTGATTGTGATAGAGCACATTTATATCATCCTTGGACAAATTGATCAGCCACATCGGGTCATAAATCTTCACAACTCGGTTCTGTTCTTTTAGCACAATTACCGCTTCACCAGTCTTCTCGTTATAGTACCACCACCTCAAATCTTTGATGAAATCAAGCTCCATCTTCATTAGTGGAATCTTTTTCATCACATCAGGTTTCTTCTTGAAGACCAATATTATCAGCTTCTTACCAGTTCTTTCATGAATCCTTGTTCGGGATCGACGCCTTTTGGGTTTCCGAGGATCCAAGAATTGAAATCCATCTCGGCATTCCCTCTCAATTATACTCTTGAAATGTAAACCCTTCCAATCAGTGCCATAGTTGCACAAAGGCTTTCGGATCAGGTCACGAATATCCCAAAGTGGCAGACTGCTAAAATATCCGGCATATTTGAAGTACTGGATTCTTTGTTGACGTTTAATCCCGTAGCACTTCAAACTGTCAGAATACATGTAGCTGATTATATCACCTGAGGCTTGACCCTTAAATTTGACATACGATCTCTGTTTGATTGGCTTCGGAGGAAGAACATAGTTCGCATGAAACGTTTTCATGTCTTCATACCACTTGAAAACGCTAGAGCGTATGGATCGGCTTAGTTTGACATCAATTGTGTAATAGAAACGAGAACAAACGGTGTAAATAACAATGCTCAATCTCTCATTACTATCATAACAGATTACAGAGAGAATCAGAGCACAAAACACACACTTGCTAACACTCGCTCAAAGCTCTCTCAAAAACTAGTTACAAAGACAAAGCTACAACCTATTTATAGACATCGGCCGGCCGAACTCCTAAGCTTGTCCGAACCATAGGTTCGGCCAAGGTTCGGACAGAGTTCGGCCAACAGCAAAATAGCTGTAATCTTCAAGTCTTCAACACTTTGTCTGATCCAGCACGTTGCCACATAATGTATCAGCAATTATGGTTGGATAGAAGAATAGAACCAGCAACCACAATAATCAAGAGTTAAATGACCTAAACGAAGGACCCAAACACCCGTTGTACAAGATCCAGTTGTTACGGAACCGGCAGTTCAAGAACCGGTTGTATCTCTACCTTTTGTTTCAGAACCAGTTGTTTCAACACAATAAGTCCATGCGACTGTCACTGAAACTGAAACACCAGCAGTTAATACATTGATTGATGAATAAGAATCAGATGATGATGACTTTTCTGTTCTTGAGGCTAACTTCGAAGATGTCTCAGATACAAATGATCTGTTTGTTTATATACGGGTTGGTTCAAAGCACATAACGGTGAAGAAAGGTAGTGATGAGCATCTTGCTTATCGTACCAGCTTGAAGAAGAAAAATGATTGTTTCATTGGTCGTGTCAATGAAGAAAAAGATTCATTTGAGTCAGACGAAGAGTACAACCCAGATGCTGATGAACATGGCAAGGGTAAGTAGAAGGCTACTTCCTCGTCTGTATTGACACCAACAAAAAGGAAGAAGTCAGTTGCTTCCTGTGGACGCGGAAAAAGAAGTAAACATAATCAATTTCTTTTGAAACATCGTTCAGATGTATCTTTTTCTGATGGTTACAAGTATATCCGTACTAGAGACCAATACAGTCCAGACTACAATTTCTTCGGCTACACAAGCTGAGATTCTTAGGGATTTGAGTCAGTCTAGTGGTTTGAGGGATTTCTTGAATATGTCCAAGTCTACAACTGGTAGCACAGCACCTTCAGCAAGTGCTGGTGCTCAATTTGTTAATCAACCGATGGGATCTTCACCAGTTCCAACCTTCTCAACAACAACAACTTCAGCACCATTAACACCATCTTCAGGGTTTAACTTCCATGTTGGTCAAGATTCAATTTCTTATTCTCAGGCAGAATTACTTAATACAGCTTTGCTTGATAGTCAAAACCAGATGGAAGCTTTGAAAACCCAGAATGCTGAACAAGCACAGGTCATTGAGGTATTAAAAGCAAGAGATGAGTCTTTGCATCCTGGCTATCTACGATTAAAAAGTGGTGAAGCAGCCAAAGCTCAAGAGATTCAGAGATTAAAAACAGCAAGTCAGAACCAGAGTTCTCTTATTTTACAAATGAATGAGCAACTTAAATTCTTGATGGAGAAGTTTAAGGCTTAGGGGAGATTGGGTTTGGTTCTGGGTGTAAAGAGAATTACTTGAAATACTAGAATGATGATCCTGATAATGATCCTGAAGGCAATGTTGGTGGAGGTTTAGGCCCAACTGGAGCATCTAGCTCGGGTGCTGGGACTTCTAATGCCCAGGGGGAGTCAGATACAAAAAAAGTAGTTCCAATCACTTCAATCCCATTGAATTAAGCAGCTAAAAGCATACATGATGATGATATATTATAGGTGTCGGATGTGATACACATCCGGCACCACCAAGATTAAGTCCTTTTCTGTCTTAAATCTGTTTGAGAACAGGAACGGAAAGGCTCAGTTGGAGGATGGTACTTAAAGGCTGGCACTTGCGGAGCAAGTGACGGATGTGCTTAACCGGAAGAGCGAGAGCTGAAGGTTCCTATAAATAGGGTGTTTTAGGACGGAATAAAGGACCGCATTTTATTTACACCTTTACTATGTGTAATCGTATGTGACATTTCAATAAAGTTCTCTCTACTTTTCCAATTGATTCTCTTGTTCTTACTTGAAACTTCAATCTTCATTTAGCTTGTTACAACATTACAATCCGAGGAATATTGTTTCTTCATTGGTGCCATTCGTGGGAATTTTGAGAGAAGTACAGTATCCTGCCTGGTTAGCTAATCCTGTATTAGTCAAGAACCGGATGGGTCATGGAGAATGTGCATCGATATTAAAGATTTAAACAATGCATGTCCTAAATACTATTATCCCCTTCCGGAAATTGATTCTAAGGTAGATGCGTTAGCAGGTTTTAGTTGGAAGTGCTTTCTAGATGCTTATAAAGGTTATCACTAGATTCAGATGGCGGTGGATGATGAGGATAAAACAGCATTTATAACCAGGGAAGGAACATATTGCTACATGAAGATGCCTTTTGGTTTGAAGAATGCTGGAACCACGTATCAACGTCTAATGGATAAAACATTTCAACCACAGGTAGGAAGGAGCCTTGAGGCCTATGTGGATGATATTGTCATAAAGAGTAAATATGCAGAGGAAATGATTTTAGATATAAAGGAGACGTTTGGTCGGTTGTGTTTGATTAATATGAAGTTAAACCCAAAGAAATGCTCATTTGGGATGGAGTCTGGAATGTTCCTGGGTGTTTTTGTGTCAAAGGAGGGGATTCAAGCAAGTAAATATAAGGTTGAGGCGGTGGTCAGTATGAGGTCTCCCACTTCCATTAAGGAAGTCCAAATCTTGAATGGAAGGTTAGTTGCATTACATAGATTTTTAGCAAAGGCGGCTGATATGTCTTTGCCATTTATGAAGGTGTTGAAAGATTGTGTGGGAAAGAATGAATTTTGTTGGTCACAAGAAGCTGAGAATGCATTTGCGAAGTTAAAAGAGGTACTGGTATCCCTTCCGACATTAACTGCACCGCAACAAGGTGAGTGTCTTTATATGTACATTGCTACTTCTGAAGGTGCTGTTAGCAGAGAGAAATAAAGTGCAAATCCCGATTTATTATGTTAGCAAAGTATTAAAGGAGTATGAAGGGAGATATCCTCCATTGGAAGTATATACTGCTTTTCCTATTAGACAAATTTTGCGAAGACCGGAAATGTCGGGGCGTCTTGCGAAATGGGCTATCGAATTGGGGCAATTTGATGTTATGTTCAGGCCTAGAATATCAATGAAGGGTCAGGTAGTTGCGGATTTCTTGGCAGAAATCCCTCAGACAGAAAATGGAGAATTATTATCGCAAGAATCGAAAGAGATGGATTCCTTGTGGAGGTTATATACAGACGGATCTGTTGGAAGTGATGGATCCGGTGCAGGTAGCTTTTATTTTTTGTGTTTTCTTTTTTATACATCATAAGGGTTTTAATTCATGTTTGTGCAGGCTTAATGTTGGTAAGTCCCGAGGGTGATGAGCTAACATATGCATTGAAGTTTAATTTTGATACTTTAAACAATGAAGCAGAATATGAGGCGTTTTTAGCAGGCTTAAGGTTGGCTAAACAACTGGGAGCGAGGAAGGTTCTGGCATATGTGGATTCCTTGCTTGTGGCTAATCAAGTAAATGGTGATTATGAGGCTAAAGGTGCTAACATGGCTCTTTATTTGAGACAAGTGAAGAAGCTAATGGGGGAATTTTTAACCTGTGAAGTAATGTATGTGCCACGGTCACAGAATAAAAAAGCAGATGCACTAAGTAAGCTGGCATCAACAGCTTTTAATCATTTGGCCAAAGAAGTTCGGGTAGAGGTTTTGGAAAATCCATCTGTCCCAGTTTCGGAAGTGTCGGAAGTACAAGTTTCTCAGGAGACTTGGATGGATGCATTAGTAGCATATTTTCGAGATGAAATGTTGCCAGAAGACAAGGCAGAGGCAAGGAAGGTGTATGTAAATTCCTTCCAATACCAATTTCAAAATAATATTTTGTATAGGAAAACATTTTTGGGTCCTTTGCTAAGATGTTTGACTATGGAAGAGGCATTGAAAGTTACTGCTGAGGTTCATAGTGGTATATGTGGAAGTCACGCAGGGGCACGAACGGTAGTAACTAAACTCGTAGGGTTAGGTTACTATTGGCCTGGGATGTATAAAACAGTCAGGGATGAGTTGAAAAAATGTGACGAATGTCAGAGACATGCGCCGGTGAATCTAAAGCCGAAGCATACAATGGTGTCGGTGACATCCGCTTGGCCTTTCCAAAAGTGGGGTATAGATATAGTTGGGCCTTTTCCTGAAGTGGCCAGAGGGGTTAAATTCTTGATTGTTGCTGTCGATTACTTCACGAAGTGGGTGGAGGCCAAACCATTGGCGTCAATTACGGGGCAGCAGGTGAAGAAGTTCGTATGGGAACACATAATTTGCAGGTTTGGCTTGCCGTTATGTATTGTGTCTGACAATGGTAAGCAATTTGCTGATAATCCCTTCCGGGAGTGGTGTGAGGAATTGGCAATATCGCAAACTTTTACTTATGTGGCCCATCCGCAGGCAAATGGGCAGGTCAAGAGAATGAACAGGAGCATTGTAGAAGGTATAAAAATGAGGTTGGAAAAAATTGGTGGCGGATGGGTGGATGAACTTTTGCATGTGGTATGGTCTTTAAGGACCATGCCAAAATCAAGTCATGCCAAGACACCTTTCAGTTTGACATATGGAACTGAAGCTGTCATTCCAGTTGAAGTTGGTGTTCCGACAAGAAGGATGCTAGAAAATGGAGATAATGAAAAAAGTTTGCGAGAAAATTTAGATGTGTTGGAGGAACGTCGCAAAGTAGCGGCAATAAGAGAGGCAAAATATAAACAAAATATAGCTAGATATTATAACAAGAATGTGAAGAGTTTTCAGTTTAAGGAGGGTGATCTGGTCCTTCGAAACAATGAAGCAAGCAGAGTATTGCCTGGAGGTAAATTGTCACCAAATTGGGAAGGGCCGTATCAGATTTTGGAAGTGCTAGATAAAGGGTCGTATGTGTTGGGAAATGCAGATGGAAGTAGGGTTCCACGAACATGGAACGGGTTGCACTTGCGAAAATACAACATTTAGGGAAAGTCAAGTAAAGGAGTACGGAGAATAAAGATGTGGGGGATGACTAGAATTTTTTGTAAAATTTGATATTTGATATGATGAAATTGATGCTGTTTTGTTATATGTGTTTCCTTGTAGACTGTTGATGAAAGCAAAGGTTCAAGTAATGAAGAAGGTTTCTTCGAAAAAGATGAACTTTTGTTTTGTTTAATATAAAAAAAGAAGAAGCAAGGTTATACTAAGTTGATTGCAACAACCATGTTAAACCTAAAAGGCTAAATCTATAATGTTATATAAACAATTATATGAACATGCTGTAAAATAGCTAAGCCTTCTTATAAAAGACCAAGTTAAAAATAAAACACGAAAGTGGTTTAATAAAGGTTAAGTTGTGTAACATAACCATGCCAGCACTTTTGTTTAAGTGCAATTCAGGGAAAAAGATTCTTCCCTAAGAGACTGACGAGTCTAAATGGCACAAGATGTTGAAAGCATCCAACCATGAGATAAAAGATCCAGGTCATAAAATATCCTTCATAGGATAAAATTAAACCAGATCTAAAAAGAATGAAAAGGCCAACATAAACCTTTCCGATTGTTATGCATAATATATGCAGTTCAATGGCACAATGTTGTGAATGCATGGTCATTAAGATTTCAAAATAAAAGTCAGAAGGGCCCACACTAACCCTTCCGAAGAAGTCAACAGTATTCAAGGATGTCTTGTTGGGTACATGCCCATTACAAACCAAAATAAATTGTTTCAAGAAGGCTTATAAGCCTTAGTTCAAAAGATAACCATAAAAAAGATCACTTACCAGAAGGAGGATTTTCAGGAGGAGCCAGGGTTGCTTGGATTACTTCCAAAGGTGCTTCTGCGAGTTCTGCCCAAGAAGCGACAAATAGAAATTGAAGCTCAGAAAAGGCAGCAGAAGCATCAGCGAAAGTTGCATCAGCAGAAGTGTCATACCCTGGTACTTTGTCAAAATCTTTGTCACTTCCAGTAGAAAAGTGAAGACCAGCTTTTATGCCTTCGTTGAAACCAGTTGCATTAGTGGCATTGACCATGATACCGATGGCATTTTGAAGGGAAGGACTGTTAGGAACTTCTTGAACTATCCGCTTAATCCCATCAGTCATGAGCCACATTTTCTCCTTCTTTAGATCCTCACAAGCAATTTCCTTAGCCATCCTCTCGTCAGTCACCATCTTTTCTTTCCGCCTTATATCAGCATAGCTCCTTTCAAGCTTTTCTTGGAAAGATTTCAATTGCTTTATAAGGTTGCTCTCATTGACCTTTAGTTGCTTCAGCTCTGAATGAAATAAATTGCAAAGTAAGGAACACTACTACAATAACTGGCTTTCTTGACGTGCATTGCGCGTCAAGAAAGGGCCTTCTTGACACGCAAATGCGCGTCAAGGATGCAGGGGTCAAGAAGCTTCTTGACGCGCAAAATGCGTGTCAAGAAGCTCTTGACGCGCGAATGATGACGCGCATTTTATGACGCGCATTGCGTGTCAAGAAATGGTCCTCTTGACACGCAAATGCGCGTCAAGGAAGCCGGGGTCAAGAAGCTTCTTGACGCGCAAAATGCGTGTCAAGAAGTTCTAGACGCGCGAACAATGACGCGCATTTTTGCGCGTCAAGAATGTTTTTAAAAAATTAAAAAAAATTATTTGTTTGTAAATCACTAATTTCCACATTAAATGGCAATTAACCTCAATACAAAATACAATACACTTACAACAAAATAATGCATTTTATATATATATATATATATATATAGTAAGCGTTACAAACTTAACATGTGTTTACATAAAAAAATAAACTATGAACTAAATAATACATAATATAAACACTATACTATCAATACTTTACTAGTTGTTGCTGCTGCTGCTGTCATTAGTTGCACATCTGCAAAAATATAGTTCAAATTCATAAAATTTCATCTTAAAACTGACATGATTATCAAATATTAAAAAACGAAGCAACAAATAATTCACCTAAAAAAGAAAGCTAGCATAAAAAACTATGAGAAAATGATAGTAATGTGAATGAGGTTTCTACAAGAGTTACAATCTGATGTACAAGGAATACTAAGGTAAAGTTTTTCAAGATAATGATATTTGGCTAGTGTACCTTGATATAAACATAAGGGTGTTGGCAAATCAGGACCACCATTGTTCCTCATCCTTGAACAAGTCTGTATGTGCAGGTCTGTATGTACCTAAACCAGTTCAAACAAATTCAGAAACTACCTTATATCCCTAAAGGCACACCTCTAAAATCAAAGGGCAAATCCCATACAGTCATGATAAATGTATTATTTTGCTATAATTGGTTGTCTTAATGCAACCTAAACTAAATCACTCATACAAGCCAACCATCATTAAGGAAATAAGGCAATATATGCAAAATGAGCTATCACAAGCTAATATTGCTTTGTGTAACTTAATCATTACAAGACTCCAATTATGCATAAACTATTAAAATGACTAAGAGTAAAAAAGGCACCTGTGCTTTTTTATAATGTTGTTTTTGCAAGATCATAATAATCTTTTCAAGCTGAGACTTGAATGTATTATCTTCCATTGGGCCCTGCAATCGTTGAAACAATTGTCTTGCACTTCCCTGCGTGAGATACATCAACAAACAAAACCAACTATCAAGTACAAATCTGTTGGAAATTGGCCCAATCAGAGCCAAAACACTGTTTGGACTACTTTTATAATGTTGTTTTTTGCTGATATTATATGTAGTTTTTAATGCAGTTTTTCTACTGTTTTATGCAGTTTTTGATGCTGCTATATGTAGTATTTGCTGTTGTTATATGCAGTTTTTATGTTCGAACATCAGAGCCAAAACAGCAGGGCTAACTACATCCAATACATAGAGTTTTAGCCCATGTTCCCTTTGCTGTTGGCGATCTCGATAAAGGCAAATTTACCCTTGGCGATCTCGGGGTTGAGAGGATTTTGACTTGGCGACTTTGCCTCCCTCTTAACCTTTGGCGATCTCATAAAGACCAAGACTTGGTCTTAGCGATTTCGCCTAAACCTTGGCGATCTCGAGCTCCTCGAGTGTTCCTTTGGCGATTTCGAATAAAACAAAAGGGTTTGGTGATCGGTTTAAGTCCCAAATAAGACAAGTTTGGGTTGTATCTCATCACTTAGATCAAACAATAGCATTTTTGACAAAAGATGTCTGTTTGGACTTTAATCGGTCTAAACTCATTCCAATAGGAGTCAAATGAATCAAATAACTTGATAAATGGATTCTTTGACATAAAGTGGTAACATTTGTTGCTTTTGTGTTGATTTAAGAATAAGATTGACGAAAGTGACAACATAGAAGCTATTCTTTACCATTTTTCACTGATTCCATCTTTCAATTGAATCTCACTGGATATGCTGCTTTAAATAATAGAATTAAGTCAAGTTCTGGACTTTAACCTTTCTAGCATAGATTTGAACTCAATGTAGGTTAAATCTGCTGTGGTTGACTAGTCTTAACTTGATTTTTGACAATTGCATGCATAGTTGACTTTTTAGGTCAAACCTGGTGAAATTCTCTCATGTTTAATGAATTTGACCCTATTTAGGCTGTGTGTGGCTACCAATCAATTGTTTAACAAATTTTGCCTCATTTAATAACAGATTTCTATCCATAAACATTCCAAGACATTCTTGTCTCTTAAATTGATCTTAGCTCAATGTAGATCATCAAAGAGGTATGTGTCTTAAATTTATGGCAACTCTTGATATACAACTATTGAGCTACAAAGGGGCTGTTCATTAAACTGACTCAATCAATTTGAATCACATTAGTCAAATTCTAATCAATTCATGATTAATCACAAACAGGATCAAGCATTGAACCTGTTGATTTCTAGAAATATCTGAATTAGAACTTAGCAGACATTAGATCTTCTTCGAGGTATGTCTTCTGATCTCTAATAAAGTATTGGAAATTTGACTTCTAACCATGGAGGTGGATTGTTTTACTTACTAATTATGCAATAACTCAATAAATTTCATGAAATATGACTTAGCATGCTAAATTTCTGCATATTAGTCATTATTTTATGAGTCTTTATCTTTTATTCCAATTAAATGGTTAGGTTAGGAACTATTGAAGCTCATATCACACTTATAAGAAAATAAATGCTAGCAAGGTTAGAATTTAGGGCTGATTGCTCCTATTTGTCTCCGACCTTGATGTTGATGCTCATGTCTGATATAGAATGCTTCTTGTTCTTTTACTTGACTTTATTTGACTTTGGTTATGTGATTTAAGCATGTCAGAATTTCATACATGTATTCTGATTCATCATTTGACATCTTGTATATGCATAAGTGAAAAATTTTCATATTACTCCCGTGCAAGTACTTAAATAGAATATATGTGTCTGTAAGTGTCTCAAATTGCTCAAATCATGTTGGATTAGGAATACTTGGTTCAAGAATCTTGTTTGACCCCAAAATCAATAATCCAAATTGTGAAAAACTCAAGTTTAGGGGGAATCACTTCTTGATTCCTACTTAAGCTTTTTGAGTTATTTGAGTCAAAATGTTGACTTTTAAACAAGAGTCAACTCATTTGAGTGAAATTTTACACAAATTTCTCAAATTCTATCATAATTTGCATACTTGTGTTTTTCATAAAATAAACATCAAACGGCATTCTTGAGTCAAAATTCACCTTGTCCTTCGCCAAAGTCAACATTTATAATAAAAGTTACTATTTCAAGGTAAATTACTGGAATTTGGGTCATGTCTACTGACATCCTCTGTTAAACTGAATTGATTGTTTTTTGAGGAAATTTGAGCCTATGCCTTAAGTAAACTTCTTTTATGTCATTGTAAGTTAATTGAAAAGCTATGTCACTATCACGAATCTAGTGTGCCATGACATTCAGTTAGCTTATTAAATTTGATGTAATCATGTTGTTTCTTATGTGCAGATGGCTTCCAGACAGGAAAGAGCAGCCAATGCCCCTCTGGATTTCTCTAAGGTTCATAATCAATTCTGTGAATTTAACAGAAGCTGGACATATGCCGGTCTATATGAACAGGCTTTCAGAATTATGGGTAACTCAAGTTGGATCACTAAAGACAGAGCCATACTTGGTTCCTAGGAGAATGATGCCCGGTTCTTACACGCGTTACCGACTGGGTCAGTATGATGGACCCGAAGTTCCATTTTTCCCGAACATGATTGAGGGAATTGGTGTGGATGAAGATCAAGGAAATAACAATGATGATGCTGATATGGCAGATGTCAATGCTGCTGATCCTTATAATAATGCAGCAAATCTACAAGATGATCATCCAATCAACTCTCCCATTCATGATGACCTTATGCATTCAGAACCCGAAGACAGGGCTTCAACCAAAGATGCAACTGAATCAGACAAATCAGAAGATGAAGATGAAGTGTCTGGTAATGAAGTTGATGCGTCTGGCAATGATGCTAACAACAACTCAAATAAATCTAGATCCAAACCCGAATGTGGGTCAAGATTCCAACCTGGATCAGAATCAAGTTCTGACTCTACTAGTTCTGATACTAGGGGTCCAAAAAGAAAGAAACTGAAAACAAGAGAAAAAGCCAAAGTTAGTGAACAACCTGAAGCGTCGAGTCATAAGAGCAATAGGAGAATAAAGTCCATGCAAGATCAAGATGACCACTGAAGCCTGAGTACCTTGAAGAACTAGATCATGGTTAGCCAAAGGATTTGTTATCTCTCCCGTGGTTCACAAAGGGTGTTGGAGCTGTGGAACTATTCTTATTTGAATAAATTTGCGCGGGAAGACCTCTGTAGATTATATTCCGAACTGAGCGTTTGCTTAGATGATAATTATATGTATCTTGCTAGGAAGTACTCGAGGTTCTTGCTGATGTTACTCGGACAACTCAGATAGTTTGTCAGTCTCACATGTTTGTATTGCCACCAAAGGGGGAATTTGTAAGACCTATCTTAGGTTGGTGGAAACTCAAACATTACACCTTAGGAGTTGGTTACATCCTTCACTTGGGTTTTGCTAATAACACTAAGTGATTTCATAATAGCAACCCTTAGCTATCCCATAATGATTCCTAGAGTTTTGGGATTGTTCTTAGTGATTTCCAGATAGTCTTGTCGATTTGGACACTGGTCTTGGAGATCTGGATTTGTTCTTGGAGATCTCGTTTGTTCTTGGAGATCTCGTTGATAAGCCTTGGAGATCTCGTTTGTTCTTAGAGATCTCGCTGATAAGCCTTGGAGATCTCGTTTGCTCTTGGAGATCTCACTTCTAAGCCTTGGAGACCTCACCAACCTTGGCGACCTCACCAAGCTTTGGTGATCTGGATTTCCTTCTTGGCGACCTCACCAAGATTCTTGGCGATCTGGGAGTTGCTCTTAGCGACCTCACCAAGACTTGGTGATCTGGGAGTTGCTCTTGGCGACCTCACCAAGACTTGGTGATCTGGGTTTTGTTCTTGGCGACCTCACCAAGGCTTGGTGACCTCACCAAGGTTGGCGACCTCACCAAGTGTTCTTGGCGATCTCATGTTTTTTCTTGGCGATCTCGTCAGTCTGATGACATAAAATTCACTAACTTCAATAACATTCTCTTGATTTCAGTGCAATCACGACCTGTGCTCTCTCCAGTATAAATAGCAACACTAGAATAACCTAGAATAAGGACTTGGACGGCTGTTTGAAGAAAGAGAGCACTTGTGTGTGAAAACCCTCGTTTTCTTGAGTTTCAGAGGCGAAATCTAAGGATTTCAACAAGCAAACACTATGATTTGATCATGGATTCATGATTTCCGCACTTGAATCTGTGTACTGGATGAGTAAAGGCTCAAATTAGGTCCTGACAATGATTCAGTCAATCGAGAACAACACAATGTAAATAAAGCTTTTCTTTATTGATTCACTAAGAGTTACACACAATTAAGAAGATGAAACTCTCAGAACTAGTTAACTCTCTCTAACACGTACTATTTATAGACACTTACATACTGGCTGGCGTACCACCTTGCGGACCAGTTGGTACGCCCGTACCAACTGGTACAGCGGACCATATGGTACAACCATCTTGGTATGTTGACTATATGACTCACAAAGACGCTCTAGTCTAGATACAATACATGAGACACAACGTAGCATAGGAATATGCTCTAACAACCTCCCCCTCAACGTGAAGTGTATCTATGTATCTATCTATCTAACAAAACTTCAATCTTCAATCTTCAGCATTGTTACGTCCGATCCTCAACTTGAACTCTTGTTAGAAATAGAGCTTGCATGGTTGGATCAATCTTGAATAGTCTTTGAATTTCAAGATCCACTTGTGAAAGATATTACATACTCCCCCTTTCACCATGCGTGAGTCTTGTCACATAGAACCTGCAATTTCAGAAGACAGAAACGTGGCTTTCTTTTTCATTTGAAATTTAATGTAATCTTGGCGCGAAACTTTTCTTCGAGAATCCAAGATATAGTTTTGAAATCAGAATTTTGTATCGTGTATCGATCGGTCAAAAACAAATAAGAAACAAAATCTTTTTGGATTTTTGAAACTTTACATTGAAACACACCGAAAATCTTTTTGGATTTTTCCGATATGAAACATAAATGCAATACAGAAATGAAATACTTAATCACACACTATTTTTGTCTTTTGCGAGAAAGATCACAACTTCGGATCATATTGATCACGACATGTTGAACTACAATTCAATTTCAATTACTTAAGCACAAAGTCATGTCGATTGCTGGTATAATTTATCCATCTTAAACTCAGGCACAATCATACTCATAATATCTGGATATATTATTGTATTGATTAGATGGCTTTAACCAGTGTACCCCACACTATCAGACATACTCAGACATGTATTTGCTTATCACATTTTGTGATTTCATTTGTGATTTAACACATAATGATTGTATTCATGATTCAGTCAACTGTGTTCCATGCAAAAAGAAATAAGAACGTTAAAGTGTCTACCTTAAGGTCGATCTTTTGATACGCAGATAAGGCCACTGATTTAACAAAATAAAAAAGTAAAAACAAGTTGAAATTGTATAACCCAACAATAATCAGGTCGGTACTCTCGTACACGCAGAGAAAGTCCGGCGAGCTATACGAAACACCTAAGAAAATAAAGAAGTACGTCAAACGAACAACAATCAGGTCGGTCTTGTGGACACGTAGAGATAGTCTGATCGTTTGACAAAATAAAGAAAATCAAACAAGTTTAAATCTTTGCAAAATGTACACATGTATACACAGTCACTTCTCATTTTCTTTTTCATATATCTTTTCTTGATATATCATAAGATATGCATCAAGATGTTGTCCACTTGGTCAAGCATTAGTATTTAATGTGTTTATCACATCTGAATACTTATTGATTTAATGTTGAGCCTACCAAGCACATCGAGCAATGATCTTATGGCTTTTTCATCTATTTTATCCGTGAGTCGGACACGTAAGCCAATGTACCATCATTTTTCAAATATGTCGGATACAATTTCTTATTTTTTAATGTTTTTGTATCTTTGTATATTCCCCCCATTAAAATGAAAACTATATTTTGGGATTTTTCATTTTAACAAAAACACAAAAACACTATTTTTGGTGTTTCAAATTTCTCCTCCTAAACTACATACGGAATGTAAAAGAAAGAAAATTGACCAATTAATAGTGATACCTTTCAGTTTTTAGCTTTTAGGAAAAAAACTTTCAATTGTTTATAAGATGAACGTTCAATTTAAGTTAAGCAGGACACTCCCTATCAGTAAACTGCTTGAAGCTGTAAGCTTCACAATCACCAACAGGTCTTCTTGAAGAAACCTGCACACTGGATTTAAATATTAGTATTCAAAAGACCCGAAGCGCACAGTTTCCGGTCAACCAATGTCTTCCTCAAAATCAGTTGCGGCCTTGCTGACCACTATAGGTCGCCACTGCATTTTTGCTTTTTCATTTTAACTGATTTATCATCACGTGATGAATCACCAACACTTGAATCAAATTTAAATAATTGTTTTGATTTAGATTTTTTCTTGGAATGTGTAAACTCAGTAAAAATCATGCTCGATTCATTAATAAATGTGGCAGATTTGTTTGAAATTGAACTTTTTACAGTTTCAGGACAATCCCGTGCCATGTGTCCCTTTCGGCGACATTGATAGCACAAACGATAGGATCGTTGAGATTGTGATTTGTCCCGAACTGAAGGACATCTATCAATGAACTCAGAACTATCAGATTTATCATCAAAATTTTGAAATCGGTTACAATGTACCCATTTCGATGTAGGACTTCGAGGTGTGGAATTTGATCCAGAAGATGAAAACTCCTTAATCTTTTGAGCATCCCGAGAAGAACTTTCAGACGAAGCCTTCTTCTGAATCTTACCTCCGAATCCTTTTTTCCATTGTAGACATAAACACCTGAGCCAAATGATAGATTTGTTCCAAGCTTGTGTCTTTCTTTTCTTTTGGAGCTTTCTTGGGCATATTCTTCTTGACATTCTTTTCAAACTTCTTACCCTCACTCCCCAAACCTGAACATTTATAACCTAGTAGCTTTGATAAATCAATTTGAGAACCAGAAGAACCAGCTTTAGCAGCTTGATTGAATACCGCTTTAATATCCTTCAACTTGTTAGGTTCTACCAAATTAGCAGCAGCTTGTTCTTCACTTAACAAACCCTCATTTTTCTCAATCACCCTATCAGTAGAAATGATTCCCTCATCAGATATAAACCCACCAGACACAAATATAGAAGTAGATTTGTCAATCATACTTTCCTCCTCTTTTACTTTCTTGTTTGAAACCATTGATACCTTCTTCTCCGATTTCTTAGAAACAAATTCAGAATAATCACCAATTGTTTCATAATATTTGACCTCAGACAGAGGATCAGTTTGAACCAATGAGGGTGGTAATTGATTAAATTCTTCTCCGCCAAACACTCTTTTGAAATTCTCTTCGTTGCACAAATAACTTGGGAACAAGTGTAGATTTTTCAAATTATTTAGTTGACGATTCAAATCCAGAATTTGAACATTTTAATCTGATATCTTTTTCTGCGCTTCACCTAAAGCCTTTTCTGATTCTATCAATTGTTCTGAAACTTTGTTAGAAAAAGACTTTTCTCTTCTCATTTTATCATGGGCATCGAACATTTTTTGTGTAACCTTTTCAACCTTTCCTTGTTAAATCTCTACATTTCTTGTCAACAATTTGTTTTCTTTTGTCAGATCGGTGACTTTATCTTCTAATTTTGACTTGAGGACTTGATAATCATTTTTCGAAACCATGATTTCATCATAAGCTTTCTGAAGTTCAAAATTGGTAATCAGAAGTGATTCCACTCTTGCTTTAGATTTCTTATACAAGGCATCAAAATCTCCAATAGCATCCTTTGCTTCGAACTCCCACTTTTCAACCTTTGTAACTAACTCAGCATTTTCATTTTGTAACTTCAAGGTTTGTTCTTTATTGACATTGACCATCTCATTCAATCTTGCTTTTAGCTCTAAAACCTCTTCTATGATTGCATTAGCTTTGAAAATCTCATCAGAAACCTCACACTTTCTTTTGTAACCTTCTATCTCTGCTTCTTTCTTTCATGTTCAACAATGGACCCTTCCTTTTCAGAAATCAATTCTCGAATCTTTCTTTCTTTTTGAGCACAAAATTCACATGTTGACTCATATCCGCTAACTTCATAATCACTTGTTTCAGATGTACTTGTTTGATATTCAGAATCACTTGATTTAACTTGCATAGTAGCTATTAATGCATAAATTTCTGGAGAATGAACTAAAAATGCAGATTCATCTGAAAAATCCTTAGCCCAATCATATCCAAAAATATGGATTAAAGCGCTCATTAAAAATGAAGATCAATCCATAAGAACCCTACAGTTTTTTTGAAGAAGATTTCAGACAAGTAACTGACCTCATAGCTCCAGAAAATCCTGCTCAACCTCCAACCAAAACGGAAATCCTCAAAACCATCAATTCCTTGAACAAAAGAACAAGCTTTACTACAATCTCAGGCATAAACATTAATCAGTTATAGAGAAAGTGGAAACTGATGATGCACACACTCATTTACAGCCTAACCGCTAAAATCGGCTCATCTGATCAAGCTAGTGAATCAGTATACTCCATAATGGTCGCTATAATTCTGAATAAAAGAATAGACTATGGAGCTATACTATGGAGCAATCTGGTGAAAAGAATTGAAGATAAACAAAAGGAGAAGAAAGAAACTGTCCACATTCCATTTATAAGGTTTCTTTCTCTACTCATCTTCAAGAAATGTCAGGAAGGAACGTTGGTTATGAAGGGAGCCAAGCACAGGTCAACCACCCTGAAAATTCTGAAAAAGTTCGAATCAGGTACAACACACTCTATATCCTTTGTACTTATTTCTTTACTTTTGAATATACCAGATAGCTCCCCAGTTCTGATGAAGTACAAGGAAGGAATAAAACTTCTAGAACAGAACGCATCCGAACCAGAACAACCAATTCCAAAACAAAGCCCACAAACCTTGCACTTCTCTGAATCAGTCAACCTAAATAAGACCTCACCTAACACTCCCACATCACAATCCAACACCTCAGCCTATAAAAATTTCCACTTCAACTCACCAAACTCACCCCCTCCGATCCACATTCCAAAAATAGCCACCAAGCCCAGCTTGTTTGATGACTCTGAGAGTCATCAGCAAGCACTAACAAGTGGAGACTCAATGAGTCAAGGAAACTTGGAAAGAACCCACAAGGATTGGTTCCCTGAGGATTCGACACATGAGAAAATTCTGAAAAGAATTATCAAACAACACATGAGTCTGAACCACTCTGGATAAAGACAATGAATGTGGAAGACCTAGGAACATTCGATATTTCTGGTATCCTAGGCACTAACAAAACTCTCAACAGAGAAGATGTTAGTAAAACAGCTTGACATGTGGTGTCCACTGGTATGGAAGAAGGAGAAAGATCATCTGTTAATCCAACTCCAAGTTTACCCAGTATCCTACTCAAATCTGATCTCTTAAAGTTCTCCCAATCAACCAGAGAGAAAATATTCAACTGCAAAATAGATCAGAAAATTGACCTATATGAGCTAGAAAAACTAAAAAAGTCAAACTCAGAAGAGCTCATGAAGGTGGAAAGAAGCACAACTCAAAACACCAAATAACTATATACTCTGGTAGATGAGCAAAAAACCTTGAAAGAAGAACTGAGCAAGGAGGCCAATAAAATTTCTGAAGATATCAGCAAAATTCTTCAAAATTTGCAAGCTGTAAAGATCAGTAATGATGAATAAATCATTAAAAATCTCTCTGTAGAATTATTAAACAAGAAAAAGACTCTCGAAGATATGGGCAGAAACCAGGAAAAGAAGGTAAAAAAAGAAATAAGGTCAGTCAGAAGCAAACTGACAACAAATCAGCTGATCTCTACTAACCTGGAAATCAAACACTCTTTTCAAGAAGATCATATGAGAAATATAGAAAGAGAATGGAAACAAAAAAGTAAAAACAACAAAAGAGAGAAGAAAGCCAATCACAGTCTCTGCTGAACCTCCAATAAAGAAGTCAAAACTTCAAAGCAGTAGTTCAAGTGAGAAAGAAGAAGAACAACTCAAGAGAAAGAACTCAAAGAAGTGCAAACCTTCAACTGAAGCTCATGAAGGAATGCCACCTCCTCCACCTCCTTCCTCTCCTAAGCCACCAACAAAAACTGCCCAGAAAATAACTATCTCTCAACCTCTCTCCACCGGAACAGCAAAGAAGACTCCAGCCAAGCAGACTCAAATACAATAATCCTCATTAGTTGAATCTTTCATATCTGGATCAGCCTTTGAAGACGATTACTCTGAAAAACAAAATATGCAAAAGGTCATCTGGGAAGAAGTCAGAGAACTCCAAGAAGACCGGCCCATAATGAGCCCTCTATCAAGAAAAGCCTTTGACAGGTCAACCAGAACACCAGTTGAGGAAGATCCAATCTACACAACGCCTTCAATCACTGAGTTCATAAAAGTTAAGGCACCCACTAACAAAACATCTTTGGGTAGATCATTTCAACTGCTACACAGTGAAAACAAAATATGAAACCTTCAGGGAATTCACTGATAAAGACCTACAACAGTTTAACCCAACACGGTTGGTGTCATTCTTAAGGTACTTCTCAACTCAACCTTCAAAAACAGAAAGGGTAAGCACTACTTTATACCAAGGAACTGAAGCCGGTAAAAGGATTTGTTCAGAAGACAAGCACAAGTGGATATTGAATTAGCAAAAGAATCCAACATCCCTCTGTTACACTAACAAAACCAAAAGAGACTATCCCTTCTGAAATCTCATGGAGAGGATCCGGCATAGCATTTCTCAGCCCAATCTCTGGTGTATGCTTCAGAGATCACTCAGAAGAAAGAAGGTTCTTTAGGCTAAAAGAAAGGCAAGAATATGCAAATCTGGCCTTAGAATTCTTCTTATTCATTCTAGAGAAATGCAAGACCAACAACAACAGCATTAAGGAAATCATCAAGTCAAAAATCAATGCACTAATGAAGGAAAGAGCTGTCTTCAAGACCCTACTGGAAGAAAGTACTAAAGAATACAACTTTGAAATCAATTCACTCACTGGTAGGGCAAAAATAAGAAAAGACATGTAAATCTTCAAAATTATGATAGAATAGACGTCTTTCATATTCCTTGAAAGGATCAACAAAAATGACCTATGATTACTTTACTTTCTCTTTTTAGTTATTTTCTTCAAATACTTAGGGGTAGATTGTTAGAACATAATGTAATTGTAACACAAAACAGTGAAGTATTAGAAGAAAAGATAAGACACATCATTAGAAGAGAAAGGAAACAAAAGTCTGTATGAATTACGGATTTCTGCATGATTTCTGTATTCATACAAAACTACTCCGGAAATTCCGAAGTAGTTCTGTACAGACTAAAATCTACAGAAATCCTCATTTCTTTAGATAGCTTCTAATGGAAGCATCAACAGTCTTCAAAGAAGAGTCCAGAAGGAGTTTTGGATTATCAGAAGATTAATATCACGAGAATAACAAATTCTATATTTGTGTAATATATAAGAAAAACGAATGTCAACTTGGCATTAATCAAGAAGGCAGTTGAAGACAGTTGAAAAAGAGATAAATTGAATACGTTTAATTTATCTCTATATACTCTGACACACTCCAACATCAACCGTCCTCAACCACCTTATCCAAATACAACTTGCTACATTTGCCTATAAATAGCAAGCTGACTTCACCAAACAAAGCAAGACATCAAGCATACAATTCAATATCTTCTCAAAGCAATTACAACCTTACTCCCATAGAAAGTTATTTCTGTTGATACATAGTCATACTATAAACTCGTGTAAACCATTATTTACATTTGAGATATACAGAATAACTCTTTTATGAATTGTTGTCTTCCAATTTGATTTACTTTTCGCAACTTATATATCTTGTTTATATCAAATTGTGCCAACATTGTTAAAGAGCCCTTCAAGGGACCCAACAAGTTGTTTTGGTTAATCTTATGATATCTTATAAGGGTAGAATGTGTAATAGGTTGATAGTGCAAGGGCTATTGTATATAAGTGTAATAAATCACAAAGTTTGTGATTTATAACATTTAGATAATGATCCGACAAAGTCACGAAGTGAAGGTTCGGATCCAGCCGAACTGGATCCGAATGGTAACCGAACTAGACCTCATATATATAAATGTTGTGAGGGTTCGGATGGAGGAGAGTCTCCATAACCGTTTTCTGAGATCAATTTCATAGAGGGGGGAGTTTTTTATTTTGTTTTTCAGAGAGATTCATTGTTAGGATCATGTTTAGTGTCTATTAGCGAGTTGATTCATGTAAACATCGATCCAATTTGAGCTGTAAACAGAGTTTAATTTACATTTTCGTGTTCTTGAGTGCATGTTAACTTTCAGTCTAATTTCGGTGTACAAAATCACAAGATCGAAGCAAATTGGTTTTTCAATTGGTATCAGAGCAACTCCAGGCGTGATTCTACATTGTTTTTCATCAAAATCGTTACTGAAATTGTTCAATTCGCAAAGTTGACTTTTTGAAGTCAAACTGTTCGATTTTTTACCTCAAAATTGGAGCTGATACGAGTGTTTTGGTGTTCCTATTTGGTACAGGAAGTTTCCACATGTGATTACGCACCTTTTGCAATTTACAAATTCGATTTTGGTTTAAAATTGTTGAAATCACAATTTAATAGAACATTTATGTGTTCTTCATGGTCCATTAATGGTGAATCTGTGAATACTCAATCATTTTGCGTAATTTCAGTTGAAACAGATTAGGTTTGATCATAGGAAGCTTTTGCAACAATCCGTTTTCAATTTGGTGTCGTTTTGAGAAGATCACGATTTCACCATCTTTTTCATTCGTCGGAGCTATATCGTTTGATGCTTGAATCAATTCAAAACCTAGTAACAATAGTGCTAGTTTGATTCGTTTCATCGATACGAATTGAACGCAACTTACGGATTCAATTTTCGTCTAGAATTGAGAGAGATACACGTTTAATTTTGTGGAGAATTAAAGGTTTTGCTCGCCGGAAAAATGCCATAGTCGCCGGATTTTTCAACCTCGCCAGCCGGGATTTCCTTTCAATTTTCTATTTCACGACTATTTTGTTTGGTTGTGTAAATTTTCACCCTTAGCCCTTCAAATTTTAAGTTTTTTTCAAATAGATTTTGTTAAAAAAAACATAAAATCTTCTAAAACAAATAAAACAATCAACTAAACATTTTTTTTAAAGAAAATTTTTACACAAAGATTTTAGATATAACAAACAAAAAAATTTTTAAAAAAAAACATCCACAAGTTTACAAATCACAAAATTTTATTTTTAAAAAAAATTACACAAAGTTTTTGTGTTCGTTAGATTGATTCGTAAACGCAAGATTATATTGTGTTTGTCGAATCGGTTTACAAACATAAACTCGTTCGTGTTTGTTTTTGTTTTTACCATGCTATTTTTCATTTTTTTTAAAATCAAACAAAACCTATAAACATTTTTGTTTTTTAAGTTTTTTAAACAAAATATTTAAGTAAATAATATAAAAAAAACTTAGCCTCAGGATTTCAATTCGGTGACTTCACAAAATTCAAAGTTCAAGATACAAGGTTCATCGATTGATATTTTTCCGGTGTAATCACAATGATTAAGATGCAATCAAATTCGGTGGTTCCCAAGTTATTAAAATGTGAAGCTTATCAAGAATGGAAAAAGGATTCTGAGGTTTTTATCAACGTTAACTTTGAAGAATTTTGGAAGGCGATTGATAAAAAGTATTCATATCCGACTGATTGGCATGGTGTTCCTAAATTTCAAAGAGATCTTTCATTTGAGGAAATGAAATGTTATGAAAGAGAATTAAAAGCTTATGATATTCTCACAATAGTATTGTTAAAAGAATTACTGTCTCAATTCAAAACGTGCAAGAATTCTAAAATGTTTTGGGATGCTCTTGCTCATAAATATGTTAAATTGAATGAATCTGTTATGGAAGAAGTTTAAAAAGATGGGTTTTTAAAATGTGAAACTGTTGTGAATGAATTGCAACTTCAACATTAGAATGCAGAGTTAATTGCAAAAGTTTCAAAATTGACTGAAACAAATGGTGACTTGATGAAGGATGTTGAAAAATGGAAGAAAGAAGCAAATGACATGGCGACAGTTTTTGATGATTTGTTTGCAAAATCAAAAATCAAACTTGAAGGTCTAGAAAAGGAAGTTGTTGATCTTACTGCTAAAGAATTAAGTCATCAAGAAGACAACACTATGCATAGGAACATGCTCTAACATGGGATAGTCATTTACCATTAATGGAATTCTCTTACAATAATAGTTACCACTCAAGTATATAAAGCAGCACCATTTGAAGCATTATATGGGAGAAAGTGTCCTACACCATTTTGTTGGTAAGTTGGTGAAGTTCAACTGGCAGGACCAGAGGTAGTGGTAAAGACGAGTGAAAAGCTCAAACAGATACGTGAAAGGCTTAAAGCTACATAAGATAGACAAAAGAGTAATGCAACTAAGCGTCGGAAGCCTTCAGAATTTGCAATAGACAAAAAAGTAATGTTATAAGTCACTCCTTGGAAAGGAGTTATTCGTTTTGGTAAATGAGGGAAGTTGATTCCTCGATATAGTAGTCCGTTTAAGGTCCTTGACAGATTTGGAAGTGTTGCTTATAAGTCAGAATAGAAGAGCTTAGTGGAATTCATGGTGTGTGTCATGTTTCAAACTTGTGGAAATGTTTAGCTAATGAATCACAAGTAACTCCATTGAAAGAAATTCAGGTAGATGAGAAACTTCATTTCACAAGACAACCCATTGAGATAATGGAGTGAATAGTAAGAAAGTTGCTGAGAAAACGAAGCCCTATGGTGAAAGTAAAGTGGAATGCTCGTCAGGGACCATATATAACTTGAAAATCAAAGGAAGATATTAGAAGAAAATACTCCCAGCTGTTCGAGCATGAGAGGAATTCATTTAAAGGGGGGGGGGGGTGGGGAGAGAATGTAACAACTCTGATAAAACCAAGTCCTTGCGAGAGTTTTAAGAGAGAAAACTTAAAAATTTTATAAAAATTATGGTTGATACAGCCGTATCACAGTAAGGTGATATGGCCATATCGTGAGGTGTACCGTATAATGTCTATGCAATACGATCTGGCCGGGTTGGATCAGGATCTGATGGATACGGATGCCGCAATATGGCCGTATCGACCAACTCGATACGCCCGTATTGGGTCCAGAATATATTAAACACCATTTGACCATTTTGTGGTCATTTGTTTCCTCAAAAACCTATTGTTGCTCTCTCTCTCTCTCTCTCTCTCTCTCTCTCTCTCTCTACCAGTGTTCTTGAATCATTAGTGAGTCTCCAGAAGTGGTTTGGGTCAGAGATCAAGATTCAAGACTTGAATCTTTGAGGTAATCCTTTAATCATCACATTCATGAGTATTGTGAAGTATTAAGCTAATAATCTAATGTTTTTCTCATTTACAGAAGCTGGTAAGGTTCATCAGGGACCCCATTATGCTCAAAATTTGACGAAAACACTAAGGTAAGTGTTAGATCATACATGCATAAAGAAATACTTACTATTTAGGGTAAGTTGTTGAAATGGGTTCCTAAACACTAGATCATCACATGTTGAGGTGATCTGAAGTTGTTGGAGATATCAAGGAGTGATTTTAGCCTAGAATAGTGGATGGAAAGCTCTAGTTCGGGTAAAGTTTAGAAATTAAGGACCTAGACTAATTTGGAATGCATGCATGAGAAATTGGTCATTTAGTGGAAATCTAAATGTTTAGACCTGTTAAATAGGCTTGAATGACTTACAGAGATATTCTAGTAATAACTGGAATCCAAGGGAATGGCTCAGAATGATCAAAATGATTAAATTTTACTTCTGACCAAATATGAATACGGTCGTATTCAAGCATGTTCTATACAGTCGTATCGGCGGTCGATAGAATTGAGAATCTGATTTTCAGGACCATACGCCCATATCGGTTTACGACAATACAGCCGTAATAGGTGGTCTTGAGAGAAACTTGTTAGTGCAAAATTTGTGTGACATGTGTGTATTCTAGTTAGTTTCGTTAGTTGATTTAGTTAGATTAGTTAAATCAATGTTAGAGGGTAGATAGTATCATTAAACTATTGTTGTGGGCTTGGACGGTAACTTCAAATATGAGTTATGATGTCTCATATATAAGATGAATGTTTGCCTCCAAAGGAGGATCAAGAATCTGAGATTGAACAGATTGAATGGTCATCCGAACTCAAGTAACCGAAGTGGTCACGAACAGGATTTGAGTATATATATGAGGTTTGAGTTCCGAACTGAACAAGAAGCTCCATAACCGTTTTTCCATGAGTTGATTCTAGAAACAACAATTTTTTATCTTGATTTTCATGAGATAAGTTGTTTAGATCAGTGATTAGAAGCTAGATTCGAGTTTATATCTAGTAATCATTGATCGATTTGAGCAATAAATCAAGTTTATTTGCCTTGTTCGTGTTTTTCTTTTCGGGTTTCGGTCCTGTAGGTCCAGAAAAACTAACAACACACGATATTGCTATCACAAACGAGTGCGGAATCCTCGTTAGTGATTGATTCGAGAAGAAAGTAGATGAAAGAGACTTGATAAACCAAAGAAGATCAAATCTTGAATGTAAAAGACAACTTTCTTGAGCTTAATGAATCTGATCGTAAACACAAGAGAGATCTCAAAATTGTAATAAAAAAGCTAGGGTCTAACGAAATCTAGTGAGCTTATATACTACTCACTTACAAACCCTAATCCAATCATAAACATAAAGCCGGCCCACATGGCCCATATCGTAATCTATTCTAAGCCCATAAGCCCAATAATAAACAAGCCCACATCTAATATTCATGCCTCTAAAGTATAGCCCAACAATCTTCCCCTAGGCATGAACCATTAGTTCGTCTATGCCAGCAGCAGATCAAATCTGAACGTATTCTGCACATTGCTCGACCACCATTCGTTTGCCACAATCCGGTTTGCTATTCCATGGGAGATCCCCACCCGTATAGCATTCTCAAGGTCATTCTCATCACCGAGAATTGGTTGGGAGGCGAGGAGCTTGATATCTTTTTCTCCAAATCTAAGCAGGTCAACCGAATCATAGAATCGGAACTGCCTCATCTTCTTGCAGAGCACCACCACCTCATGTGTTGCTGGATCATAAAACCAACAGTCAAAGTTCTTGACCAAGGTACCGTCTTCAATTTCGTCCAACATCTTTATCACTCTTGTGCGTTTGGTAGGTGGTCGCCTTGCTTCTCCTATAGGATCTCCAGTTACTGGGTCAGTTCCAGTTTCAACCCATCTCACTTGCCTCAGATCAAAATTCACAAAATTTTCGGCCAAGTGGTTCAACAGATTGTTCCGAACTAGGTCTCCTTCTATGCTACTCCATCTGTTTATATAAGGAGCTCTTAACAGGCTTCTGATCTCAGGCTCAGTCCAGGAGTGAAATTGAGTTCGAGTTCTGTAATATTCCACTAAACTGTAGCCATCACGGATAACAGCAAACAGCTTCTTCTCGGAGTCATAGTGCCAGCACAGAATTGCTTCACGACTCCCCCTTTTATCGATTGAGCTTTCACCAACATCAATGGTGTATTGAGTGGGGGCTGGTCCCTGAAAAAATTCCTTGAACCATTTGTCATGACCTTCTGGTTCTTTAGAGATGACCCTTCCACTTCGTGCATAGTCTGACATCTCAATGGTGTCATCTCCTTCATCTTCATTCATAGTCTCTGTACATTGTGCAGCCTGAGATGAGCTTTGACCGGGGTCACCTGAAGCACCTGACATCACAGCACCTTTCAACTCATTATACTTCTTTTTCAAATCCATCAAGGCCTCATACAAGAACTTAAACCTTTTCTTGTCAGCCACTTCCTTGTCTTTTAACTTTCTGTTCTCAGCCTGGAGTGTTTTTATCTCAGTCTCTCTAATTCTGTTCTGAGACATCAGAAAGTTAATGTGAGGGTCTGCACTTATCCTCATCTCAATAGGTAGTTCGGCAGCTTGAAATGGGCGGAAACTTTGGATAACTGTTGGTGGCAGACTTGTCCCAGTAAAGACACTCACTTTAATAGGGCTGGGTACTACAACAATGTTATCAACCTCCAGAGATTGCCTTTCTTCATGAACAGGGCTACGTTCATTCAGAAGAGGACTTTCAGTCTGAACCTGGGCAGGTTGTTCCTCAACATTCTGATCCGTTGTATCTTCTTAAACACTTTGACTTTGAGAACTGGACCCTGCTGGATGGACCATCAACAGACTTGAGTTAGTCTTTGTGAACTTGAACCAGATACTCCTTGGATCTGTCCTCTTCCTGGGAGATGGTTCACGAAAGGGGACAGGCTCTTCAAGCATCTCATTCACATTGAACTGAGTATCCAACTCTTGAGGGATGGAGTCACCACTAGAAGACGAATTCAGGACATCCCTTGATCTTTTAAGATTTATAGGTTCTAAGTCCCCATAGATATCATCATCCACATTCCCTTGATCAGCGAAGATGTCGTCCATCACGTTTTCTTCATCAGAGGGTATACCTTCTGTTTGATCCAGAACATTTACAGCAATTGGTGCTGTCACATCGTGATCTTCAGCAACAGTCACATTTACAGTCAGCACATCTGGTTGAGGTTTAGCCTCTTGATCTGACTTTATCACCTGCTCTCTAGCAACTTCAGGAAAGGCACCTCTTTTGGCCCATTCAATCCTTCCCTGAAAGCTGTTCTTTCCTCTTCGGTCTTGTGTCTGCAGGCCAAACACCCCACTATCCATGAATTTGATGTCCAATTTCTCTATTCTTTCATC
Source organism: Deinandra increscens subsp. villosa (assembly GCA_039602395.1). NCBI lineage: Eukaryota > Viridiplantae > Streptophyta > Magnoliopsida > Asterales > Asteraceae > Deinandra > Deinandra increscens. The sequence goes on along the minus strand of JBCNJP010000057.1, from coordinate 70,126 downwards.
GATCATCAGGTACTTCTTCATCACCACCATTTGTACGAACCTTGGAGTCATAAGAAACTGATCTCTCGCACTTAAAACTGCATTCCCAACCTAATCTATCAGCATCATTTTAGAGAAATTAAAGTCCCAGTCTAAGGCAAGTGCAACAAACGTAGTCCCATGTAGCTTGTTCAGCTGATCAAAGCTTGTCCTCTTCCCCAAGAAGGACTTCTACAAGTAATGAGCCAAGAACCTCCAGTAGTGTGGCAATAACTTCTTGAAGATAGGAGGGAACTTTCCTTCATATCCCATCAACTGAGCACCTTCTAATACACGAGCCTGTGGGTACTCTATTGGATGTTCAGCTCTGTCATTTATGTTCAATCCCTGGCGGATGTCTTCTTCGAGTATCACTATTTGACGATTCTGAACAGTTGTTGTGATCCTCGTCTTGTCAGCATTCGCCCTTGCTGTTCCCCAGAATTCTCTTACAAGTTGCTCATCGATAAGCACACTTGTCCGCAAAGCATGATTAATCTTGCATACGTTCATCCCAGCCACCAAAGAGTAGAAAAGCTGCATGTGCCTCTCTGGTGGGTCATCAAGATATGCAGGTATACAGTGATCCCTTTCAAAATGAATTTCTTCATCAAGCATGTTTTCTGCCATCTCAAACAACGAGACAAGTGTATCAAGCTTAAATTCAAAATGAAATTGTGTATGTCAGCAACATCTTGAAGTTCAATTGATTAACACATTTTACTGTTAAGCTCAGAAATCTCAATTAAACGTTCAAGAAAAAAAATTTTTGATTCAGACTCACATAATTCACAAACACCATTAATTTGAACTTAAAACGATTAGGTTTGATGAGATTCTAAAAATATTAGGTGTTTATGATTTTAAATCAAATATATGTGAGTTTACGATTCCACACAAGTGATTACGATCCATAAATTGGGTTTACGATCCATTTATGGGTTTACGATTAGGGTCCGGTGAAACAGAATAAGTCCAATCGTAAACAGCGTGCCCAATCGTAAACTCCATTTGTCGTAATCACAAGATATCGTAAACGCCTTCGATCGTAAACGAGTTCGGTCGTAATCGACATCGTAAATGACGAAACGTCGTCTTCTTCACACCGTCGATCGTAAACGCCGTGGTCAGCCATTTTCGTACCTGCAAAAGCTTCAAAACCACATAAAACTCAACATTGATGTAAAAGATTCATCAACCACTACCTTTTAAGTGTTTCTAACACAAATCTGACTTCAAATTGCGATAAATCGACTTCGAACACAGAAAACAACACGCGTTAGGGTTTGAATCTCAAAATCTGTCAAAAGATCGATGAAACCTTGTGGAAACAGACGATTGAAGAGGGTTTCTTGGTCGGAAAACGATTGCGAGTGTGATGGTGTGATCAGTTTTTACAACCAACGGTCGGAAGTGGCTTGGATCAGAAATCCAGTGAGGACAGCGGCGGAGAGGGTTTTTGTGGTCGGAGTCGTAAACGAAAGAGAGAGAGAGAGAGTGTGTGGATCGTAAATGGAGAATGAAGATCGGAAATGGGGTTTTGTTAAAAAAATTTCCATTTTGCCCCCACAAGATTTGAAACATTTAAAAAAACCTCCCAAACCTCATAAGCATGTTAATTCTCTTAAAAAGTGTTAACTTTGAGAAAATCTGAGAATTTACGAAGCTTCCCCTCAGACTCAAACCCCGAGTGTCTGATCTTGATCATAAAAAAAATTAAATTTTAAACATTTAAAAGAAATAAGTAAATGAAAACTATTCATAAAGCAAAGATACCCTAAAAATTAAAAATTCACTTGCCTCGAAGCTGATGTAAATTCATGGATCAAACCAGACAACTCTTTGACTGAAGAACCCTTTTCAGCTTCCGTTACTCGACGCTCTAGACAATTGCCCAAAATTTTTGCAACCATATAAACTCACATCCAGTGAAACATTTGAAGTGCTTAATTGTGGTACATAATTACCGTCATGTTTAACTGTCCCCACACCCAATTGTTCATAGCAAAACCTACCCAACCTCAGAGTTTATTGAGGATTCACAAACCCCCAACTTGAGGAACCATGCAACACCTGCTATGACTACCACTTATTCTTAATTATCAGTTGGTGATCAGGTCGGCCGCATAAGCACGCAGAGAAGACCAAACACAATAATTTATTTATCTTTATCATATTTCATTTTTCTTTTTCTTTTCATTTTACTTTTTTGTAGAAACAAGAAACGATCTTACTACTGCATGCTTTGATCAAACGTAATGAACACGGATGTAAATAAGAGATTTTTATTGAATCACTTGAGATTACAATGAACTCTCTCTAGTTTCTCTCTCTAGAAACACACATAGAAAGGTGTAGAATGACAGAAGCGTTCAGAAGTGTTAAGCTCTCATTCTAACACTACCTATTTATACTAAGTGACTAACCACCCAGCGTATCAAACTGATACGCCGGATCACATGATCCGCCGGACCAAGTGATACGCCACTTAAGACATTTCTACTACAACTCATACTCAGACACGCTCACATAGATACAATACACGAGACACTCATAGCATAGGAATATGCTTCTACAGACTCCCCCTTAACGTGTAGTGTATCTATTTTCTAACTAAACTTCAGTCTTGAATCAACTTTGAACTAGAGCTTGCATGGATGGATCACTCTTGAATCAACTTTGAACTTCAAGATCCATTTGTGAAAAATACTTCAAACTCCCCTTCTCACCATGCTTGAGTCTTTGATATCCATAACCTGCAATTTCAGAAGACAGAAACGCGGTTTCCTTTTCTTTTGAAAATTAATTTAATCTTGGCGCAAAACTTCTCTTCGAGAATCCAAGATAGATTTTAAGATTTCGATTTCGCATCACATGTCAATCAGTCGAAAAAAAATAAGAAACAAAATCTTTTTGGCTTTTTGAAATTTTATATCAAAACACATCTAAAATCTTTTTGATTTTTCTATGTTTATGCTAAAACACACCTAAAATCTTTTTGAACTTTTCAGATATGAAACATAAATGCAATACAGAATTAGACACAATTTTTGTCTTTCGTGAGAAAGATCACAACTTGGGATCATATTGAACATAACATGCTGAACTACATTTCAATTTCAATTACTTTAGCACACAAGTCATGTCGATTACTGGTATAATTTGTCCATTTTAAACTCAGACAAAATCATACTCATAACATCTGGATATGTTATTGTATTGATTAAGTTTGCTTTGACTAGTGTACCCCACACTATCAGACATACTCAGATATGTTTTTGCTTATATATCACACTTTGTGATTTCATTTGTGATTTAATCACATAATGATTGTATTCATGATTTAGTCAACTGTGTTCCATGCAAAAAGAAATAAGAACGTTAAATCGTCTACCTTAAGGTCGATCTTTCGATACGCAGATAAGGCTTCGGATTTAACAAAATAAGAAAAATAAAACAAGTTGAAATTGTATAACCCAAAAACAATCAGGTCGGTACTTCCGTACACGCAGAGAAAGTCCGATGAGTTATACGAAACACCAAAGAAAATAAAGCAGAACTTCAAACGAACAACAATTAGGTCGATCTTTCGATACGCAGAGAAAGTCCGATCGTTTGACAAAATAAAGAAAATCAAACAAGTTTAAATTTTTGCAAAATGAACACATGTATACACAGCGACTTCTCATATTCTTTTTCACATATCTTTTTCTTGATATATCATGAGATACGCATCAAGATGTTGTCCACTTGGTCAAGCATTAGTATTTTAATGTTTATCACATCTGAATACTTTCTGATTATGCCGAGCCTACCAAGCACATCTAGCAATGATCTTATGGCTTTTTCATCTATTTTATCCATGAGTCAGACATGTAAGCCAATGTACCATCATCTCCCAATTATGTCGGATACAATTTCGCATTTTTCAATGTTTTTGTATTTTTCCCTTTTTCAATGTTTTTGTATTTTTCTATTTTTCTCCCCCTTAAAATGAAAACTCTATTTTTGGATTTTCATTTTAACACAAACAAAAACACAAAGACGCTATGGTTGGTTTTTTTTTTAAATTTCTCCCCCTAAACTACATACGGAATGTATTAAAGAAAGAAAAATGGACCGTTCGACATGGATACCTTTCAGGTTTAGCTTTCAGAAAAAAATTTCAGTTTTGAAATTTGATATCACATGTAATTTAAGTTAAAATAGCAGAATACTCCTCCATCAGCAACTTAGCAATCACCGATAGGCCTTCCAGAAGTACCTGCACACTGGTCAAACACATCAGTTTATAAATGACCCGAAGCGAATTGCTTCTGGTCGACCAGTATCTTGGTTTCCTTTTGAAACCACCTTAGGTTTCCAGTGTTGTTGTTTTGGTAAATCAGTATCTGATGAACCTGTCACAGTCGATTGTGACGAACAACCTACATATGAAACATTTTGAAAACGCGGAATAAATCTCCCTTGAGTTTTGAAAAATGTAGGTTGGGGGAATTCATCAAACACTCTGCCATATTCATCAAGGAATCGCGGTTTGGCAGTTTTACCAACATATGGAACCTTTTCTCTTCTTGAACTAGAAGCAGCAGTGACATGACAATCTTGCGCCATATACCCTTTTTGGCGGCAATTGTAACACAAACGATTGTGTATGTTTCTTTTCTTTGAAACCTGCATAGCTTCACAAACATATTCATCTCCAAAATGATCATAAAAATTATCATATACCTGACAACGATGATCATGAACCCATCTAGAAGTCGGGCTCGTTGGAGTAGAATTTGATCCTCTAGAAGAAAATTTTGCAGATTGATTCTTCTTGTTCCTCGGATCAGTAGTCTTCACAAATACTTCAGCAATTTTCTGAGCATCCACGCAATGAAGCGGGAATTCTTTATCAGAAAATATTTGTTCTGAACCCTTGAGTTTGTAGAACCTCTCGGGTTGAACCTTCTCAGCTTTGAAGACATCTTTTCTCACCTGCTTCACATTGATTTTTTTTCAGTTGTTGTGGTTTTGAAAATTTTGAACTACCACCTTTATCAGCTTTTCTTTCAAACCCCAACCCAACACTTTTTCCTGAACCCTTTTCTCCCATTCCAGTAGACTTATGCCCATTCTTTGCCAACCTAGAAAATTCAGCTTTAACTTTCTTGAGATCTTTTGGAGCATGGAGAATTGTTTCATCAATGTCAGCTTTTGAAGACGAAGACCCAGACACAACCTTTTGAGCTTCAGAAGCTTTAGTACTTTTGCCTTTGTCTTCTTGCTTTTCATCAATAGATTTGGAACCAACAAACTCAGAATAATCACCGGTCTCAACCTTGTCTTTCAAATCATGAACTCCTTCTTTGAGACTTTCTGGTGGCGAGACTGTCTTGTTAAACATCTTCTCAAAATTTTCATCTTTGGCCAGAAAACTTGTAAAAGATTGTGAGTTAGTAACATTGTTCAAACGACGTTTTGAATCAATGACTTCAATCTTTAATTCAGAAATTCTTTGATGAGCTTCAGCCAACTCTTTTTCTATTGCAATGAGCTTCTTTGCCACTTTGTTAGTTTCATACTTTTGCAATCTTAACTCATCTAATCCGGCCACCAATTCCTTCTCGAGTTTATCTTCATTTCTTTTCTGAATATCCAAATTTGCATTTTGCAACTTGTTCACTCTAACCAACTCCCTCTTCTCATCAAGTAACTTTTCCATATCAATCTGATAAGATTGAATCTTAGTAGCTTGATCACCAGAAAGTTGAGTAAGAGTATCAAGTCTGGACTTTGATTTATCAAAAAGATTTTCAATCTTTTGTAGTATCCTCAGCTTCATCTTTCCATTTCTTCACTTCTTGAACTAATTCATCCTTTTCTGTAGATAATTTTGTAAATTTCTTTTCAAATTCCTGCGCAACACCTTCCAACTTTTCCCTATCAGCAATCAAATCTTCATTTTCCTTAATCAGACTTTGAATCTTCTTATCTTTCTGAGAACATAATTCACAAACGGATTCATAACCACTATTTCCAGATTCACTTGAATCAGATTCAGAATCAGTTATCTCTACTTCATTATCACTATGAACAATTTGAGCAATCATTGCAGATGAACCAGTCCATGCAGACTCATCATTAATGTCATCAGTAGCCCAATCATAGCCTTTATTCGATGTTCGTGCTTTTTCAAATGCTTCAAGTACATCAGCATCCCAATCACAACCTTCATTGGATGCAGGAGCAATGGCAGTTAAAGCAACTGGAGAATTAGAAGTTTGCCCCCAATCATATTATTTATCAACTTGAGACACCAAGGCTGTTGAAGACTTTGAAGAAGAAGCAGTTGATTTTGAACATTCATGAGCAAAATGTCCAAAATTAGAACATTTGAAGCATTTTGCTTTGGATTTATCAATTCCAACCTTGCCATCTGGATTTAAACTTTGAAAACCTGTTTTCTTTTTTAATCTTTTAACTCGTTGAGCTAACATTGCCAGTTGCCAATTGATATCCATTTGCTCAAGATTATCAGGATCAATCTGATCAAAATCTTCTTCAATCAGATTTGATGTTGTCAACCTACCATTCAACAATCCATAATATGAAGATAACAAAGCTGAGATTAATGCCAAGTGCTCATCCGGTGTTTTTGCTGAATATGAAGTCGAACTTGAATGATTTGGAACAGTGAAGTTACACCCTCTTGAAGAATTTCCAGAATTTCCTGAACCATGACCAACAACAAAAGCAGTTTGAGGTGAATTTGATGAATTAACACTGAATGATTTTGCCTTTGCATTGATACTTGCAGAATTTTGTCCATGATATAATTCAGGATTTTGTAATTGAGCAGTGGACTTGTTTGAATTTATCATTTCCATTTCTCGAGCATGAAGCTTTCCGGTCAAATCATGAAATGATAATGTGGAATAGTCTTTGTCATGAGTAATCAACAACACATAATTTTCCCATTTCTCTGGTAATGCTTCCATCAATTTCTCTTTCAATTCTTCCTCGGTCTTTTCAATCTTGACGACTTTCATCTCACTAATTAGATGAGAAAATCTTGAAACAAGAGCAGAAATATTTTCTTTGTCGTATTGTTGAAAATTTTCAAATTCTTTGTTTCCTTCGACTCTTCTTATACTGATCATTGCCTTCACATCGAGCAGATAAAGCATCCCATAACTGTTTAGCCTTCTTACAAGTACTGAATTGATGTAACAACTTGGTAGGTAAAGCCATGGTAAGATAACCATAAACTTTTTGTTCAAGTTCATAACTTTTTCTTTCATCCTTATCAAAATCTTGAATCTCTTTATACTCGCCACCTGCAGTTGGACGTACATACAACTTATGAATTGGAATCCATAAATCAATATCATTTGTGCTAATGTATGCAGAAAAACGTTGTTTCCAGTTTTGATAATCTTCCAACTTTAACAACTTGGGAACTTTCTGACTTGTTCCTATTTCATTATCAAAATTGAGCATAGCTTGTACCGTGCTTTGCATAGCCGCAAACGCTTGAAAATCGGACATTTTTCATCGAAAATAATACTTCAAAAACTTCGAACTAAAAAAAGAAGGTCTTCTAAGCGGATTTTGAGGGTCAAAACTAGACAGTACTAGCCGTAGGCTGGTAGAAGTCCTAGATCTCGGAAAGACGAACGTTTTGGCTGGTATTGGGTTCTGTAACTCCAAACGGTTTGCAAGTTACGTCAGTTTCAGTAAAGGTCACTATTCTGCCAGCGGATCCAAACAAATCGACGGATCAAAATATTACCAGCGGACCAGTTCCGGATCAAATTAACCAGGCGGATCAGTTTTGGAATCAGATGAACCAGCGGACCAGAATTATACTTAGCGGATCAGATGTGGTACGACGGACCAGATGTGATACGCCAAAACCGCCACGGACCAGTTCGTTGAAGATTGCCTGGGCGGACCAGTCAGCGGACCAGTTGATCTATCAGCGGACTAGACGCAAATAAAACTGAAATCGACTGATTTTCACGAATTTGGCAATTGAAGCTGAAAACTGGATCAATATGATGCGAAAACACTCCAGAAGCATACAGAAATCATTTTTATCCTTGGAATCACTCAGAATTGGAAGAAATTGAAGAAAAACTTACTAAAACCAAGCTTTCTCTCTCTAAAACTCCGAAAATTGATCAAAAACACAGCAGTAGAGCAACCAATAGCACTGATACCACTTGTAGAAACGAGAAACGATCTAACTACTGCATGCTTTGATCAAACGTAATGAACACGGATGTAAATAAGAGATTTGTTATTGAATCACTTGAGATTACAATGAACTCTCTCTAGTTTCTCTCTCTAGAAACACACACAGAAAGGTGTAGAATGACAGAAGCGTCCAGAAGTGTTAAGCTCTCATTCTAACACTACCTATTTATACTAAGTGACTAACCACCCAGCGTATCAAACTGATACGCCGGATCACATGATCTGCCGGACCAAGTGATACGCCACTTAAGACATTTCTACTAGAACTCATACTCAGACACGCTCACATAGATACAATACACGAGACACTCATAGCATAGGAATATGCTTCTACATTTTTCTTTTCATTTTTCTTTTTCTTTTCATTTTTCTGTGGTGTTGTCATAACAACATAAACATGGCGTGTGAGAGAGTGAATACTAGGTGAATACCACTCTCAACCCGTTTTTTGCTGGGACTCAGTCTTTTAAACTATGTAAACCAGGATGGAAAACTAAACATATATAGAAGTTAAGTTTACTGCACTTACTTTGATGATCATAGTTTTTGATTTAGCTTACCAAACATCATCTTTGAGACGTATTTCACTTCTGCCTTACACGTGTCAGTCTCCGATTGTCTTGGAAATTTATATCACTTCCTACCAACTCAAGGCAAACAAAAGACATCATAAAAACCTCAAACATATATTTTTTCTTTTAGATTTTCTGAAACAGAGATATTTCTTCCCCTGTTTTTATGAGGCTTTTGAAAGATAAACACATATTTTTTTAATTTTCTTAAAAGATATCTACAAGAAATTTTGATCAGATCATTCCTCGAAGGCAACATCCTTAGGTCTTCGACACACATTTCAAAATTGGGACGAGGTAGGGGTTTTGTGAAAATATCAGACACATTCTGGTCTGTGATCACCTTTTGGAGCTGAATTAACTCCCGATCATAACAATCACGAATAAAATGTACCTTGATGTCTATGTGCTTTGTTTTTGAATGATGAACAGGGTTTTTCACAATTTCTAGAGCAGCAGCGTTATCACAAAAGATAGGAGTGTTAACGAATTCCATACCGTAATCAGTGATCGGATTTTGTATCCATACTACCTGTGAGCATCTAGCGGATGCTGCCACATATTCAGCTTCTGCAGTTGACTTTGAGACGGTATGCTGCATTTTGCTCTGCCAAGAAATGAGTCTATCTCCCAGATACTGACATCCACCAGTTGTTGATTTCCTGTCAAGATCACTACCTCCATAATCACTGTCAGTAAATGCAAACAATTGGAAATCAGTGTTCTTTGGGTACCAAAGTCAGATTAGGGAGATTAAGAGCAAATAAATGGAAAAATTACTTGAACTCTTGAAAATGAAGGCCTGTTACAAATGGGTGTTAGGGCGTCTCCATCCTCAAAGACCTAGTGAAATCCGACCACTGCGTTCCGTCCCCCCTTCCATTGCAATTTGTCACACTCTCCCCCGTCGTCCCCTGCCAGGAGCGAGGAGAGCGGGGGTGGGACATGTTGCATGTATTAGTTCTCGCGGAAGCTTCAGATTAAGTGAGGGTACATTAGCAAAATAAACGCACAGACAAACAGTCCAACTTATTTAATAGTAAACTACTTAGTTAAATACACAATAGTGATTCTACATATCAAACTAGGTCCTAGAGTAACTGTTGGTCCGATATCAACAACCGTTCACGATATTCTATCAATCACGAGTGCGGAATCCAAGTGATTGATTGATTCAAGATAAGAGATGAGAAGAATACCAAGAAAATGATTAATAAACGATAAAAACCTAATTTTGCACACAAGAGGAACTTGTCGGGTACAAATAAGAAATCGTAAACAATCTTCTCTTTCTGGTTTACGATTACGATCGTAAACACCTTGTGGCTGCCCAAAATCATAAACCAGCAACCCCTACAATGGTGAACTCATGGGGTTTATATAGCCACCCCATGAGTTTACAATTGGGCCCTTAAACCCTAATGGTAAACCCAATGGTTAACCCCAAGCCCAATAGTAAACCCAAGCAAACTAATCTACTAATCTAATTAAACCCTCTAAGCCCAACCCAACTAATTTAATATTACAAGCCTCATAATCTAGCCTCTACAATCTTTCCCTAGGCTTGTGATATTAAATGTCTTCAATCTTTGAAATTCTTCTTCTTGACTCGCTGGCAAAGATGTTGATGAAGATTCTTTCCGCAGAAATCTTCAATGGGTTTCATGACGGGCACTTGGGACTTCCTCTTTATCAGCATCAGCTCGAACTTCTTGAAATGAGAAAGTTAATGAGATGGAGGATTCTCATTGACTTGCTTCTTTTGAAAGAACTGGTTCTTGCTGAATCTTCGGTAACTGTCTTGAATCTCCAAAAATTAGAGGGTAAAATTTAGAAAACCTATAACTATGAAGAACTTGATTGTTGATCTTCAAACTCATGATCTCTGACTGCTCTCTGCATCATCTTCTTCTTCAAAGATCGACTTGAAATCTTCAGCTTTCCCTAAACATGTGAACATCTTCTTTGAAGCTTTTGAAAACTTGTAAAGACACCAACAACTTCCCCTGAACAGTTGCTTTTCTAGATGGAAGTCTTGTCCGACTGGTTCTTTAAATTTGAGCAGCAGCAGCATCAGCAGCATCTTTCTATCATCAACCTGTCTGACACACATTAAAAAAAATATACTCCACCAGACATTTGATGACTGGTCTTTGG